>WNGS01010675.1:8248-23870 GCA_020271785.1 Procambarus virginalis
CCATTGTTTCTCGCCGGCGCCCGGATCAAACCCGGACCACAGGATCACAAGCCCAGTGTGCTGTCCGCTCGGCCGACCGGCTTCCTGGACTATATGAAGTCCAGTGTCAAAAAAGCTAGCTACGTGGTGGTGAAAATCCCCATCACACAGGATGGTTAGTCATACAGAGGCACGTGATAAGTAGTCTGCACTGGCAGACTCTAGGTGCATTATAAGGATATCATCAACACAAGAGTGAGTAAGGCAGCAGTGATACTAAAGGTCCCCATCTCGCAGGATGGTTAGTCATACAAGGCCATATGTTTGCCTGCACTGGCAAATTTTGGGTGCAATATGAGAATATCTTCAAAAACACGAGTGTGAATAAAGTAATTGCAAAGCTCCAGGTACCTCATACCAACGGGTCTGTATGGTTTGATAACTGGGCTAATAACTGGGCATTCGGTGATGTAGTGTGGGAGGTCATGTCGCAGTTCCTACTCACAGAGTTTGCAACTGGAGTGCTCAGGATTGAGAGATCCGTCACCTGCAGCCACCTGCCACAGGTAACGGTAACCCAACCTGATTCTGACAACCACTGTGTCGCACAGTCAGGTCGACGTTTTGTGCGGCCCATAAACATAGGTTTCAAATCTGAATATATCTTCGCTTTTTATACTAGTGCTTTCATGTCGTTGGGAGTCAGTAATTTCCTTCCTATCAGACCTGAGTGTTTGGAACAACATAGTTTTGACAGCAGAGATGGGGATACCTAGATCTAATTCAACTTCATCTTTGTTACACGCTAATTTGACTGCAATATAAGTATACTTTTTTTTACTAATACATGAGGTACATCAGCATTAGTGCAGCTACCCTAGACTATATGAAGTGGAGTACAGTGTGTCAAAAAAGCTAACTAGTTGATGCTAGAAAATCCCCATCACACAGGATGGTTAGTCATACAGAGGCACGTGATAAGCAGTCTGCACTGACAGACTCCGGATGCATTTTGAGGATATCATCAACACAAGAGTGAATAAGGCAGCAGTAGTAATAAAGGTCCCCATCTCGCAGGATGGTTAGTCATACAGGGCCATATGTTTAGTAGCTTGCACTGGCAAATTTTGGGTACACTGTGAGGATATCTTCATACCTAACACTTCATGCAATAATCTAGGGAGGCGGCATGCCAGGTTTCAGTAGAGGGAGGCTGAGCGCTGGAGGCTACATTTGATTAACTTTATATACAGACAAGAGCAAAGAAAGTCACCAAAAACATAAATGAAACAATTTGTATTACGAGTAATTATATTGTCAGCTGCGGGTAGTTTCAATAAGAACGCTCAGAGAAGTTATATTTAGACAAGGAGTAAAGGTCTTAAAAAGAATATGAGAAAGTCGTACCGCTGTCAGGGACCCGCAGAGCTAGGGAAGCAATTTAACGAACCAAACAACACATTGTGAGGCTGGCTGGCAGTTTCAAACTCCCCACCAAACTCTTCACAACTTCCACAGCTTGGGTGAAACTACTTCAAAACTTTCTTAGAAAAGTAAGAAAGTAAGCGGGCGACGGTCTGCCCGATACCGACCTCTCTTTCTTTATGACTCACGTAAACCCAAGCAAAGGGTGAACACACTAACGATGACAGACACGTCAGTTGTGAAGCCAACTCACGAACACAGCCGCAAGCGTGCGATAATAATCACACGCACCGATGATCATAGGAAGCTTCGTAAACTTGAGGCAGTGTTCACTCGGGAGCTGACACCGGTCATCAACATCTAGATAAATTCGACCACGAGCGTACAGCAGTTCGATGGTCCTCCATTGATCCAGAGGGAAGATGAAAGACCTGGCAGACAGCTGCAAGCCGGAGTCAGGCAACAATCAACTCACCCTATCCTTTGCCGCTCCCTACAATTAAGGGAGGTAGGTGATCGTAGAGTGAGGTGTACCCACCCTTATAATGTCTTGACCTCTCCTTATAACCTCAGTACTCTTGTGTCAGTTGTGTTCGTAGAGGCTCAAAGCAATCATAGAACAACAAATAGAAACCATCTCAAGACCCACAACGATTCTCATCTTCACAGGCGGATCAGTTGATCAATAAAGAGGTTCTGCTGGAGCAGCAGTTTACACTACAACCATGAAGCTTACTGGAGCATGAATAGTAGATGCACAACATTGCAAACAGAATTATTGCCCTGAAGGAGGCATAAACTATACAAATGAGAATAATTTACATGATGTCATCATTCATACCGACTCTAAATCTTCACTCCAGGCATTGTTATCCAGTCAGCACAGAGATAATATACAACTCATCACTGAAATCCAACATATAGGAAAAGAAGCCTAATCTAGGGCTGTCAATCACGATAAATTGGAAACCAAGTCACATTGGCATAGATGGTAATGATAAGGCAGACTCACTAGCAAAAACTGCCACTGCTCTACCTGTTGTACAGGTTCAAATACCTCCAAGTTTTCCACAGATAAAGGAGCAAATCAAGAAGAAAATACTCCCAACTATCAAAAGTCGCCACAGACTCAAAGTTGCGGAAGGAAGACCCACTGCGATGTGGTACGAGCAAGCCACTGGGTACTACTCTTTCAAGCCTGGCAAAAAACTATATATCAGGCTATGGTATATATCTGGATATGGTTGGTATCTGGCTAGCCATATACCAACGCTCACGTACAGTCTGCTAAGCGACTCAACTGGCTGTTGGCACCCTACGTACCGAGTGTTTAGCTTAAGGTCGCCGAAGGAATTCGTTGACCTGTGAGAGGATCACGGGCCGCAAGAGTAAGAGCTTCCCTGGACGTGGAGTCACTGTTCACTAATGTGTCCGTGGAAAACTGCTTGAAGCTTGCACTAAAGAGTCACCCTTCTTAAGTCCTGACGGACACATGTATAAGCAAGTGGACGGCGTCGCCATGGGCTCCCCGCTGGGGCTTGTTCGCGAACTTTTATCATCCATATATCAATCTATCATTCCATCTATCTATCTATCCAAACATTTATCTAACCATCTATTAGTGCTTCTATCCATCTGTCTATCCAATCCTTTTTTTATATATCTCTCCAACTATCTATCTATCAATCTATCTATCTATCTATCTATCTATCTATCTATCTATCTATCTATTTATCTATCTATCTATCTATCTATCTATCTATCTATCTATCTATCTATCTATCTATCCATCTACTCAGCTATGTATCCTTCTAGCCACTCGTCTCTCCTTCTATATATTCATTTATCTTTCCATCTGTCTATCTGTTTATCCAGCCATCTATATCCCTCAATCCATCAATATATCCTACCGTCATTCTTGTTCTCATATCTATCATGACATTCACACCAAATATAATAGTTCCTCCTTTTGAAATTTGTGTTTTTCAGCTTTCTATGGGAGAGGAGAGATAAATTTCAGTATATGATTTACGCGTTCTATGGGATTTTGGCCATAGTTTAAATAACAGGAAATTTATATTATTTTTTTTTAGATCTATGAAAAATTGTGTGTATATATTTCTGTAAAACAAAAATATCTTTAGATTTTGTTTGTTTTCAAATTAATATTGTCTATGAACTGGTGGGCAGTGTAAAAAAGTCATGGTGGGGTTGCTGAACGTAGCCCTGGCACCCTGTTACGTTTTGAATTGAGGCGACTCTAACCAACCTATGTTTACCCCGTACCTCAGACCATTCCCTCTGCCAGTTTGGATGATGCTAACCCCAACGTTTCTGGCCTCCAACGATTGACAGACAGACAGACAATCAGAAAAATAGGCAAACCTACAGTCATTCTCTCTCTTATAGTTTAAATATATTCAAACATTTATAGAGTGAGTGTTTTGGACATTTTCGCCTCCAAGTATATTCTCAATATTAATTAATTCAACATGTTTTTTAAGTTGTTGTTTAAGATTCGCTACCTGGAACAAAAAGTTCCAAGTAGCACGGGCTAGGGTGAGCCCGTAGCAATTTACGTTACCTATAATGATACGCGAGAGTGATGCTCAAAATTATCAGGCTTTAATACACATCAATACGCCCGCACAGGATCTGGTAATATTTGTGTTGTTGGCATGAAATTATACAAATAATTTGTTTATATATTAAAATTTGCAGCTTTGATGCGGTTGTTGTAGATAAGTGATTTATAAATAATTATGTTTTTACATATTAATATTTATTGTTTATATACAAATTATATGTAATGGATGAATGTAAAAATATAATTAGCATACAAAAGCTAATTATGTATGATTGTTAAATGTATATTAGGATGTAATGCATTATCAACAAGGTGGGAGTTCTTGAAGTGTGGGAAAACTGCTTTCATTGACAAATTGAAATTTCTTACATTTATATATGAAGTCTTCTTTGGATTAGCCAAAAACCACTTTTTTTCCAATAGTTATGATTGATGATTGGTGGAGCAGATTTAGTGGAGGATGTTATGTCAACATTTTGGGTCCCTTAAACATAAACTGTCGTTGTTGTCTGATGTGTTGAGATGTAATTCGGTTGGTTTAACCCGCTTGTCACACGACGAAACTAACACGTTCTTACAACGTTCGAAGAAGATTTAACACCTCCTAACAAGTTGTACCAACGGGCTAATGCGTCATAAAAACAATATAACAAGATGTAACAACATAATTACAAGTCGTAACAAGCGGAAAATAGCGACTTTTACGTTGTGTGTTTGCTGGGTTGGCACTTTTAAACAGTTTTTTTACACGGAAAAGTAAAGGTTCTCTGTGGCAGAATAAACGACTGATTTTCCATGCTGTTGTTTGTATAGTTTCACTGCAAACAATGCAATAACGCCAATGATATCAACTGAAGTTTTTGTTACCATGCACAAACTGTTCTTCTGGGATGTTTGTCTGCTATACAACAACAAACTGCCAGACTTAATTTAGCTAATTTACATGGAAATAGACGATTATATAGAGTGAAAGTGACAAATTAATTTCTAAGCAGCCTTGCAAGAAATTCTATTATTTTAATTAATATATTCTAATTGAGAATGCTGCCTTCACCCTAAAGCACGTGTTTAGAAAACACAGATATCGAATAAGTAGATTTTTAGTTCTAAACATGACTGTATTTCATACAATTCTATACATTATAAAATAAATGATGTAAAACAGTTGTAACCTCTTGAGCATGTAAAATACATTTATATTTTAAAATATATTATAAGGTTGTCAATGATTTCGATTTAGGTTTCAATTGTGCAGCAAGGTTAATACACTTATTGAACAGTGTTGCTTGATTGCTTGTTTGACTTACTTCAACCACTGCTCCGTTCGGGGTTCAGTCCTGGATGTGCATCCTTCGTGGGACATTGTTCACATCACTGTGGGAGAAGTGACAGCAGTGGCGAAGTGAAACCGACCAGATGTGGAGACCCGCTGTCATCCTGTTGACCGAGACGAGTCTACAGTGTGTGAGTATTGTATGGAAGACTAACTGGGTGTGGAGCGTTGTAGTGATGGTTCTGTATTGTGGACTCAGACGGAGGTTACGAGTCCACGTGGTGACCAGGAAGGTACAGTGGGGTTATGTTTATGGGTAGATGATATTACCAGAGAGAGTAGGTTATTGTGTTAATTATTACCAGAAACTATGTAATTATGCAATTACATATGTAATTTATGGAATTAAATCTGGAACCAAGAAGGCCTTTAATCACCTGCATTACGTTCTATCATTGAGTTTCAGCATAAAGCTGTTGGTGCGCCTCACTGGTCAGGTGGAGATCATCACCTGGTGGGCAGTTGCTGTCTCTGGGACGCGGGAGATATGGCTGTGTTGCCCTTGTGTTCCCAGTGAACCTGTGTTCAGCGGTCACGACAGTTGTGGTGAACACTGGGGTTGTGGTGAAAATCTGTGGTTGTGGTGAACACTGTGGTTGTGGTGAACACTGTGGTTGTGGTGAACACTGGTTGTGGTGAACACTGGTTGTGGTGAACACTGTGGTTGTGGTGAACACTGTGGTTGTGGTGAACACTGATTGTGGTGAACACTGTGGTTGTGGTGAACACTGGTTGTGGTGAACACTGGTTGTGGTGAACACATGTGGTTGTGGTGAACACTGTGGTTGTGGTGAACACTGTGGTTGTGGTGAACACGGTGGTTGTGGTGAACACTGTGTTGTGGTGAACACTGTGGTTGTGGTGAACACTGGTTGTGGTGAACTGTGGTTGTAGTGAACACTGTGGTTGTGGTGAACACTGTGGTGTGGTGAACACTGTGGTTGTGGTGAACACTGGTTGTGGTGAACACTGTGTTGTGGTGAACACTGGTTGTGGTGAACACTGTGGTTGTGGTGAACACTGTGGTTGTGGTGAACACTGTGGTTGTGGTGAACACTGTGGTTGTGGTGAACACTGTGGTTGTGGTGAACACTGTGGTTGTGGTGAACTGTGGTTGTGGTGAACACTGTGGTTGTGGTGAACACTGTGGTTGTGGTGAACACTGTGGTTGTGGTGAACACTGTGTTGTGGTGAACACTGTGGTTGTGGTGAACACTGGTTGTGGTGAACACTGTGGTTGTGGTGAACACTGTGGTTGTGGTGAACACTGTGGTTGTGGTGAACACTGTGGTTGTGGTGAACACTGTGGTTGTGGTGAACACTGTGGTTGTGGTGAACACTGTGGTTGTGGTGAACACTGTGGTTGTGGTGAACACTGTGGTTGTGGTGAACACTGTGGTTGTGGTGAACACTGGGTTGTGGTGAACACTGGGTTGTGGTGAACACTGTGGTTGTGGTGAACACTGTGGTTGTGGTGAACACTGTGGTTGTGGTGAACACTGTGGTTGTGGTGAACACTGGTTGTGGTGAACACTGTGGTTGTGGTGAACACTGTGGTTGTGGTGAACACTGTGGTTGTGGTGAACACTGTGGTTGTGGTGAACACTGTGGTTGTGGTGAACACTGTGGTTGTGGTGAACACTGTGGTTGTGGTGAACACTGTGGTTGTGGTGAACACTGTGGTTGTGGTGAACACTGTGGTTGTGGTGAACACTGTGGTTGTGGTGAACACTGGTTGTGGTGAACACTTGTTGTGGTGAACACTGTGGTTGTGGTGAACACTGTGGTTGTGGTGAACACTGGTTGTGGTGAACACTGTGGTTGTGGTGAACACTGTGGTTGTGGTGAACACTGTGGTTGTGGTGAACACTGTGGTTGTGGTGAACACTGTGGTTGTGGTGAACACTGTGGTTGTGGTGAACACTGTGGTTGTGGTGAACACGTGGTTGTGGTGAACACTGTGGTTGTGGTGAACACTGGTTGTGGTGAACACTGTGGTTGTGGTGAACACTGTGGTTGTGGTGAACACTGTGGTTGTGGTGAACACTGTGGTTGTGGTGAACACTGTGGTTGTGGTGAACACTGTGGTTGTGGTGAACACTGTGGTTGTGGTGAACACTGTGGTTGTGTGAACACTGTGGTTGTGGTGAACACTGTGGTTGTGGTGAACACTGTGGTTGTGGTGAACACTGTGGTTGTGGTGAACACTGTGGTTGTGGTGAACACTGGTTGTGGTGAACACTGTGGTTGTGGTGAACACTGTGGTTGTGGTGAACACTGTGGTTGTGGTGAACACTAATTGTGGTGAACACTGTGGTTGTGGTGAACACTGTGGTTGTGGTGAACACTGGTTGTGGTGAACACTGTGGTTGTGGTGAACACTAATTGTGGTGAACACTGTGGTTGTGGTGAACACTGTGGTTGTGGTGAACACTGTGGTTGTGGTGAACACGGTGGTTGTAGTGAACACTGGTTGTGGTGAACACTGTGGTTGTGGTGAACACTGTGGTTGTGGTGAACACTGTGGTTGTGGTGAACACTGTGGTTGTGGTGAACACTGGTTGTGGTGAACACTGTGGTTGTGGTGAACACTGTGGTTGTGGTGAACACGGTGGTTGTGGTGAACACTGTGGTTGTGGTGAACACTGGTTGTGGTGAACACTGGTTGTGGTGAACACTGTGGTTGTGGTAAACTGTGGTTGTGGTGAACACTGTGGTTGTGGTGAACACTGGTTGTGGTGAACACTGTGGTTGTGGTGAACACTGTGGTTGTGGTGAACATTGTGGTTGTGGTGAACACTGTGATTGTGGTGAACACTGTGGTTGTGGTGAACACTGTGGTTGTGGTGAACACTGTGTTGTGGTGAACACTGTGGTTGTGGTGAACACTGGTTGTGGTGAACACTGTGATTGTGGTGAACACTGTGGTTGTGGTGAACACTGTGGTTGTGGTGAACACTGTGGTTGTGGTGAACACTGGTTGTGGTGAACACTGTGGTTGTGGTGAACACTGTGGTTGTGGTGAACACTGGTTGTGGTGAACACTGTGGTTGTGGTGAACACTGGTTGTGGTGAACACTGTGGTTGTGGTGAACACGGTGGTTGTGGTGAACACTGTGGTTGTGGTGAACACTGTGGTTGTGGTGAACACTGGTTGTGGTGAACACTGGTTGTGGTGAACACTGTGGTTGTGGTGAACACTGTGGTTGTGGTGAACACTAGTTGTGGTGAACACTGTGGTTGTGGTGAACAATGTGGTTGTGGTGAACATTGTGGTTGTGGTGAACACGGTGGTTGTGGTGAACACTGGTTGTGGTGAACACTGTGGTTGTGGTGAACACTGTGGTTGTGGTGAACACTGTGGTTGTGGTGAACACTGTGGTTGTGGTGAACACTGGTTGTGGTGAACACTGTGGTTGTGGTGAACACTGGTTGTGGTGAACACTGTGGTTGTGGTGAACACTGTCGTTGTGGTGAACATTGTGGTTGTGGTGAACACTGTGGGTGTGGTGAACACTGTGGTTGTGGTGAACACGGTGGTTGTGGTGAACACTGTGGTTGTGGTGAACACTGTGGTTGTGGTGAACACTGTGGTTGTGGTGAACACTGTGGTTGTGGTGAACACTGTGGTTGTGGTGAACACTGTGGTTGTGGTGAACACTGGCTGTGGTGAACACTGTGGTTGTGGTGAACACGGTGGTTGTGGTGAACACTGTGGTTGTGGTGAACACTGTGGTTGTTCAGTCACTAGTAATATTTTAAAGACAATATTACACAGGAAGAACTGTCCATAACTGAGATATAAGTTATACTGCGTTCATAATGTGCTCTATTTTTACGTAACGATTAATATTACTTGTGTACAAATGAAGACAAACCTTGACTTAAAGTATATTATAGTTTTGCTTGCATTTTATCGTGAAATTAGCTTTAATTTAAATAAAAATTCTTCAAGGGTCCATTGTTCATATCAATCACATTTACTTCATCAAAAATCTTTATGGAAACTTCCGAGGCCTAGATTAATCCTAAGTAGTGTACCAATTCATTTTTGTCATCTCTGTGTGACTACACTTAGGCCATATATGAGCATTTTGGATAATAATCAAAATTTTGTGATTTTTCCATAAAAGACTAGATTTTAATACACATCAAATCCATCGATCTCTTATGAACACTAGAACAATAGTTTAATTTTAACATTTCCAAATTGCAAAACGACCCACACTAACTACCGTTTATCAGAACAGACGAGGAGTCAGCGTAATTATGTATATGAATGAGTTTGGCTGGGTATTAATAGGAGTCGCCTGGAATGGGCCAATAGGAAGTGGCCACAAACCTTCTTCAGTTTCTCTAACTCTTAAGGTTAGCGATGGGAGCCTTTCTCACGACTCCAGAAGCCACAAGTCTGTAATGATTGACGAGCATCACACCATTAATTAGAGCCGTAACATGCGACATAAAGTATCATATAACTCATATAAGAGATAAAGTATGCAAACGGAGCACTAAACTTCTTCCCTAATCTAATCCATTACAGATTTTCCTCAAGTTACTTGTCTAAATATTTTCTCCTTAAATTATGGAGGATATTATGCGGCCTAAGAAATTAGTAGGATAATTAATACTCAGGAAGTCTACATGACTTGTATCGTTGAGTTTAATGCTTTATTTAATGTTAAGGATAAAGTTTTATTTAATGTTAAGGTTAAAGCTTTATTTAATGTTAAGGTTAAAGCTTTATTTAATGTTAAGGTTAAAGCTTTATTTAATGTTAAGGTTAGAGCTTTATTTACGGTTGCTTTATTTGTTTTTTTATTTGTATTTTTTTTCTTTTTATTTGTAAAACAATAACGACAATAAAAAGGTACCGAAACACCACACAACAACCCAGCACCAGCTCCACACCACACAACAACCAAGCACCTGCTCCACATCACACAACAACGTCATTACCGATCAACGTCCACACCACATCATTACGGCCGGAGATGCTGAGCATGAGTCTTTGGAAGGCGCAAGAGAAGTCCGCGGAAGAAGAAGGATCCGTTGTTTCAACTGCGGGTTAATAGGACACATGGCGCGCGAATGCAGACGTCCTAAGCAGCGGGGTTACGTTGCTTTTGTACGGGTAGAGGATCAGTTAGCCGAAGGAGTGCGGGATGGACCCGTACGTAAGAAGGAGGCTAACCCGTTCGTGCGTGAGGGAACTGTAAGGGTGGGGGACGCAGACCCCATCCCGGTAATGATGCTGAGAGATACTGGGGCGGAATTTACCCTGGTGAGCAGAACCCTTTTCCCTGAGTGTCACGAGAATACCTGTGTAGGTGAGGCAAGTGTGACCACTGTGGGAGGCCCAGTGCAGATGCCCCTACACCAGGTAACCCTGAGTTCGGTTTATGAATGCCAAACCCTAGTAGTGGGGGTCTGTGCGACGATGCCCACGAGGGAGGCACAGGTCATTTTGGGAAATGACGCATGTGGAGGACGTGTCCTACCGAACCTCGTGAAGGACGAGGAGTACTTGGAGCACTTCGAGAAGAAAGGCGAAGTGTTCGACGCCTGTGGGGACGAGAAAGGAATCGCCATGGAGGCGTCCCCTGTCAGTGCTGTAACGCCGAGGCAGTGCGATGGACGAGGAGAGTGTGGATCTGATAAGGCCGACGAGGAGAGTGTGGATCTGATAAGACCGACGAGGAGACGTCCGACGGCCTGGGAATGGATCACCTCGTCATGGAACCCGGAGAGCGAGTGGAGGGCGAAGGCAGCCCAGATGGTGAGGTACAGGTGACCCTCACCGGTTCTCCAGGGATGGACCGCACTCGTCTCGAGGAGATGCAGCAGGCAGAATCCCCCAAGTTGATTTGTAAGGCCAAAGGAGGACGTGTTGGTCCCGAGAAAGCTACTCACTTTAACAGGCAAGAAGGCATATTAATAAGACAGTGTAAACCTGTAAGGATGGAGGTCGGAAAAGCCTCTCCAGGTACGAGAGGCCAAGTATCATTGCCAGCCGGGTGCACAGCGGCAGTGTTGAGTCCGTTGTACGCTGTTGACTCTGCGGGTCACCTAGGGGTGACCATGATGCGACGTTCAACGTCGAGAGAAGTGGCTGGGCAACTACAACATCTTTTCTCTTGGGTGAGGAGGCCCAGGGAAAATCAGGCTGACAGTGGAAATATATTCCGGTCTGAATGTGTCAGACGAACAGTGATAAATTGGGGAGTGATGCAGATTCGGTCGTCGCCCTACCGATCGCAGTCGAAGGGGGCGGTCGGAAGATTCCACTCCACCTCAGAGACAGCTCTGAGGATGTTCTGCACAGAGCAGGAAGACGAGTGGGAAGAGGCAGCGGACCCTGTTTTGTTGGCCATTTGCAAAGCAGTGGCAGAACCGTTAAACTTCTCACAGTTCCAGCTGGTGAACGGACGTGAGGTGTGGAGCCCTCGGTCTGTAGTAGGTAAGCAGTGGACGCCAAGGATGACCTTAAAGACGGTCTGCAGACACATGAGGAGTGTCACACATTGGCGGCTGCAATACTGGCTGGAAGCCAAGATTTTAGTGGCAAGGACAACGTAGTCGCAGATGCGTTGTCCCGCATGCACTAACCAGACATGACTCTTATTTTAAGGGGAGGGGTATGTGACGGTGTTCCCCCCCTTCTAATTCTCCCACGCCTGCTGTAAGAGTCATGTCCACTATTCCCGAGCGTTCTCTACATTGCAGGCATCAATTGAACATATGTGGGAGAGAACAGTATTCTCGATGAGCCGAGAAATTTGCGAAAATATAGTATTTTGGCCTGTGGGATAGGCCCTTTAGGGAGCCAATATGGCGCTGGCGAGTCTGTTCTCCCGCCAAAACTGTGTGACGTCAGTGGCGCCAGATTGGTCACCGTCAGCGACGTGGCACTGGGAGCCAATGAAAACCGACTTTGGAAAAAGTGACGTCACATAGGCATGGGGGTCCAGCCGTGGTGGCGCCTTGGCGATATCAGTCTTTCACGACACGTCCGAGAGGTAGGACGCGCGATCGGTCATCCTGTCAGAGTGACGGATTTACCGAACTCCGGTGGATGTAAGCGTCTCCAGTTGTTAGCGCGCACTCTGTGAGGTCTTCCTGCAACCCAGATGTGGCTCAGATAAGGAATTGACAGAATATTGAGCAACAAGTGCTCAGGGACAGGTGCGTTGCAAGAAGTGGGCCGGGCATCGACGTGTGACGTCCTTGGCAGTTCACCAGTATAAGAGACAGCTTAGTGGCCGGGCCAATCCACCGTGAGTGAACCGGGTTGACCGCCTTGTCAACCAGGTTGAACGTGTGATCGACGATCCTGTCAAGTTTGACAGTAACCCCACCTTCGTGGAACCCTACGAGTCAACAGTTGGATGCAAGCACGTCGAGAAGTCTTCCCAAATACCTAGCGATATATCTAGACGACGAGGGAATTGACAGTGAAGTGAGCTTCAAGTGCTCTGAAGTCGGGTGCTGTGCGTGTGGAGCTTAAGCAGTATCGTCTGGGACGGCTGATAACTTCACAGTGACTTCGTAGTGGTGAGAGGCAGTTCCTCTGGGAGTACAGTGACAAGGACTAATTGGGAAACGTGCGACGACCGCCGAGACGTAGGCTGGCTGCCGTAGTTGGGAGGAAAGTTGACGGCCAGGAGACCGACTTCAACCCTGCGACGTACTGTAGAGGAAGGAGCACGGACCTGCTGTGTACAGAAGCGGCGAGACGCGACATCCTAAGGCGTGGGCTTGTGTTTCTGGATGGTGAACGAGGCGAGAGCCTGGACCAGGAGCTACAACCCAACTGTCATCCTAGGATAGGTGAAGTAGGTGTTTACAGTTACCCTCCCATTTCCCCTTTAGTTAGCTATATATTTTCTTGTCAGGATATTTTATATGTCGTGAGCAAGTCTCACTTGAGTCTAAGTCACAGAGAGCACAGTGTGTGGTGAGGCTACCCAGAGCGCTCACAGTATCAGTTTACATATATATATGTGTGGGTGTGTGCAAGCACCAGGATTCATCAAAGAATTTACTGTGACTATTATTAATTTCCTGTGATTATTATTATATATATTGGTAGTAAACCAGATATTGGTGTTAGGCTATGAGCCTAGAATTTATTGATATAAATGCCTGTGTATTGATCTCCATGATTTATTGATATACATGCCTGTGTGTTGATCTCTATGATCTATTGATATAAATGCCTGTGTATTGATCTCCAGATTTATTGATATAAATGCCTGTGTGTTGATCTCTATGATTTATTGATATAAATGCCTGTGTATTGATCTTCATGATTTATATATATATATGCCTGTAATTGATTACTGATTTATATATGACATGCCTGTGTACTGAATAATATCATATACGTGAAGTGATTGCCAGTGATATCTCTTTGAGAGAGAGTATAGATATAAAGAAAAGTTCAGTGATCAAGCGAGTGCATTCACAGTAAATATTATTAAGAATAGAGTAATCTTTTGGTACGGTGAAAAGTCACTGTGAGTGCATTGTGAATAAGATATTGATCGTGAGGCCAGTGAAATCATAAGTATGCCATGTGAATGTTGAATACAGTGTTTTGCGAAAAAGTTAAATAAACGGGGATCGTGATAGAATTAGAAAACAAGTACTAGTCTGTTCTCACGATCGCGAGGGTCCCGGTCAGCTGACATCTGACAGGTGACGCGTGGCGCTGCCGGTGTTACCATATCGGTGCGCTCCAGATTATTCTGCTATGAATTGAGCAGTTGTCATATATTATTCCTGATACATTGATGCATATATATTTCTCGTTGTCTTTTAAGTAAAATACCAAACTCTTTGGTGTTTGATATCATCCCCTCCATTTATCTTGTGACCGTGTAATGAAGTAAAACAGAGTGACCTGCCTGATACCATATTATTTGAAATTGCTCTTACCACAATTACCACAATTACACCTCACCACTGCAGTGTTACTGGACACCTAAAAACACCAGTTGGCGACCTTAAAGGCTGTGTAAGAGTTCTGTGTCGGGGTGGGCCACAGATTGAGGGAACGATCTGTGCCCCCACTCATCTTGCAATTTAAGGCCGGTTGTGAGATCGACTGGGGTACTCTCCGGGGCGAGCAGTGGAGCCTAGAGGATCGAGGGAAGACCCGCAGAACGACGGTGAGTAAGGGTTATTGTCGGAGCAACCACCTGGAAAGGAGATCCAGTCTACCTTTGCTTTAACCTCTCACTAACGAGAACCGTGAAACCCGACATATATATATATATATGATATATATATATATATATATATATATATATATATATATATATATAATATATATATATATATATATATATATATATATCAGATAAGGCAACAATTACAGGGAGTAAACAAATCAAGCACAAGCACTATGCATATTTATCCAGGAACTTCCGCACTGGAAAGCGCAAGCAGTTAGCCTCCCAAATCAGCATGACGTCATCGGGCACCTATCTACCAGGAGACGCACAAGGCCGAGGCATCAGATCCGGCATCCCATAAATAAACACTATATCCACGGCACCCAAATAGTAGAAGAGCACCACGGGATCGGACGCACCCTGTCATCCAAAGACTGCAACTCACGGATCACGACCCTGGAGGCCGTGACCACAGAGAGGGGGTTCAGCGCAAAGGGGTTTAGCACTGGGTTTCATACTGGGTCCCTCACTGGGAGGATCCGCAGGGGACGCAGGCGCCCAAGGCCCCGGCCACTAGGCATAGGAGCCGAGGCCTCCTGCGCGCATCCCTCCTAAACACCATGTCGAGGTCCCGATCACCGGGGGCAACCTCCCTCGATGGGAAGCCAGCAGCAGGAGGCGTACAGGGCCCCCCACAGCACCATCAACCACAACATCATACTCGGTATTGTATGATTTAATTCTTAATTTGTTGTGTAGGCTATCAACTATAACATTATTTCATCTAGACCATAGCAGGGTCTCCAAACTTTTCAATGTAAGGGCCACATTATATATTTCCATATTTATGCAGGCCGAAGGAATAAAAATGAAAAAAAAAAAATCCGTGCCAGTAATTTAATTTCCTCAAATATTAAAGTATAAACATGGAAAAATTAAAACATATCTTTTGGAAAAAATTAGGGTAAACTAAATAGATTCCTGCCTTTAGTTTTATGCAACCAATTAGTGTGACGAATGATACTGTCGTTTTGACTTCAAAATTTCATTAAAATCAGGTTCCAGATTAGATGAGCCAATTGTAAGAATGATTTCAAGTGATCATCAGACAAATTTGCT
>WNGS01010676.1:0-11863 GCA_020271785.1 Procambarus virginalis
GTCACAAGATTCAATTTCCGATAATCGGTACACAACCTCACTTTACCTTGCGGATTCGGCACCAAGATGCAGGGTGAGGCCCAAAGGGACTCACAAGGGGTGGCCAGCCCATGATCCAGGAGGTACTGTACCTCAGCACGCATAACTTCTTTTTGCTCTGGCTGATTCGGTAGAAAGGTTGACGAATCGGCCGGGTGTCAGGGAGTAGCTGGATGTCGTTCTGAACCACATTACACTTCTGTGGATCATCGCTGAACAACTTCTGATGTTCCTTGAAGATTCTGATGAGAGGAGCACTATTATTGTCCTACAAATAGGTATGAAGATCAGTTAGAATTTCCGAGTTGGAAGGCACTGACTCAGTGTTAGTGCTTTCGGGAGGAGAAGCAGGGAAGGTCACACTGTGGAGGTATGGACTTTTAAATGTGGATACTGATACCAACACAGTGGGAGAGTACCTTTATACTGCTTCAGGAGGTTGACGTGGCACAACTGGGTCTTCCACCGCCTATCTGGAGTCTCAAGAACGTAGTTGTGGTTGTTTCTGCACTCCTTGATGCGGTAGGGTCCTGAAAACTTGTTTTGCAATGGAGAACCTGGGATAGGAAAATATGCCAACACGAAGTCTCCTGGTTTAAATTTCCTTATTTTGCTGTTTTGGTCAAAATGAGTCTTCATCCTCCCTGAGCTTTCAATAGATTGTCATTAGCAAATTTACGTACTCTCTCTAGAATGTGTTTTAAGTTTTGAAGAAACTGGGGCACATTCTGAGGGTCACTGAAGGTGGCATTACGTATAGAGTCTTTAAAAGCTTTGAGAGGAGTACGGCACTTACGTCCGTAGAGCATCTCATAAGGAGATACTCCTAGAGACTCATTGGGGAGACTTCTGAAAATGCACATGATGAGGTCAAGTTGTTTATCCCAGTCCTTCAAGGTTCATTGCAAAATTTCTTTCGGAGTGCTTTAATAGTCTGATGACTACGTTCAAGAGAACCCAGTGAAGCAGGATGATAGGGGCTGGACAATACCTATGTGATGATGAACTCTTCCAGTGTCTTCTTGAAGAGATCACTGGTGAAGTTGGTGCCACAGTCACTTTGAACCTCTCTTGGAAATCCATACTGGGTGAAGATCTTCAATAGGTGTTTCACCACAGTAGCAGCCGTAATGTTCTTTACTGGAACTGCTATGGGGAATCTGGTGGTAGGACACAGGATGGTTAGTATATAGGCGTTGCCAGAACTGGTCCGAGGTAAAGGACCAACACAGTCTATGATGAGTCTGTGGAAAGGTTCCGCAGGCACCTGGATGGAGCCTTGGGATAGAGATGTTAGGTTTACCTGCCATCTGACATGTATGACACTGTTGTACGTAACGTTTGACGTCTTTAACCATACCTGGCCAGTAGTAGTCTTGTCTGATTCCGTGGTAGGTTTTGTTAAAACCATAGTGAGAAAGTGCTCCGTGGTCCAGGTGTAGAATATCGGGCCGTAGCTGGTGGGAATCACTAGTTGTTCGACATTGGCCCAATCGTCATCCTCCTTCAGCTTACTGGGTCTGTACCTGCGGTAGAGCAGCTGATTCTCTAGGAAAACCCAGGAATACTGTCAGGTTGAGTCTCAGCCTGGAAGAATAAGGTGTTAATGAAGGATCCTCCCTCTGTAACTTACGGAACTCCAACTTAGTAAGATTCGGTGGTAGATTCTGAGGGTCTTGAGGGACAGCGGTAGCAGTAGAGTCAGCTGGTTGCGGTCGTGCAGCTTGTGCACGGGTGGTCACCAAAACCGGAGGAGAAACTTCATCACTTTCTTGGACCTCTGCTGGAACATACTCAAAGATGGGATTATCCATTACAGAGGTACACACCTGGGGTTTGTCCATGATGATCAGGTTGGACGGTTGCAGATCTGCCAAGTCGTTGCCCAGGAGAAGTTGCACTCCAGGCATGGGAAAAGGCTTTTCACTGATGGCGACTTGGACTTCACCGGTCACGAAGGGACAATCCAGTTGGACTCTGGCGAGTGGATATGGAGTGGTAGCAGTGAGGTCAGTGATAAGGACGGTTCCCCCAGTGTAGGTGATGTTAGGCACAGCTGATTTCAATATTATGGACTGAAGAGCCGCTGTGTCCCTCAAGATCTTCAATTTGAAACGTCCCTCCGAATCTGTACCGTTGGTAGAGACAGTTCCAGGATACAGGTGTTTACTGAAGAGAGAAAGATCATTAACAGGAACACCAACATTCATCACAGGCTTACCGGACTTAGGAGGAGTCTGTTTGGGTTTAGTAGTTTCATTATTATCTTTGTATTGAGCCTTCCCACATCTATCTATGGTATGTCCATAGAGTTTGCAATACTTACAATACAATTGAGAGCTCGCTTGATCTGTACTCACTTTATCGTAACTGTACCAAGACTTCTTACTGGAGGTGGTGTTAGCCGGTGGATGAGGCTGTAGGTGTCAGCCGACTTCGCACATTTGATGTAGTCGGTTTCTTCTTTATCTGCTAAATATAAATGGACGGTAGGGGGTACACGTCTCAAGAATTCTTCAACTAGCATGAGGTTGACGAGTTCTGAAAATGTAGAGACATGTGCTGCTTCCAGCCATTTCATGAAATATCTTTTCTTTGTATTGGCAAATTCTAGAAAGGTGGTAGTACTTGCCTTTAGATAATCACGGAATTTTCGTCTGTAACTTTCGGTGGAGAGAAGGTAGGCGTCCAAAACTGCTTGCTTCAGGGTCTGGTAGTCATTCTCAGACGCTAAGGTACTGAGAGTAACTGCAGCTCTACCTGTGAGATGCACTCCGAGAAGGGTAGACCATTGATCTGCAGGCCAGCTAATTTTTTTAGCTAGCGTCTCAAAAGTGATGAAAAACACATCGATCTATGTCTCAACGAATGGTGGCATTAACTTACTTGCATGGGAGACATTGAAACTTACGGGAAGACTCGCTGTAGCTTGTTGGCGCTGAGTGTGGTGTGTAGTTTCCAACGCTAGTTCTTGTCGACGATATTCGAGAGCACTATCAGCTTGCTGTTTACTGTACTCCCGTTGTATCTCTAGGTCACGTTTTCTTGCTTCAAGCTGCTCTCGCTCACGCTCACGGAGCAGGGTAGCATCACGTTCCATTTCTTCTTTCCTCAGGGCAGCCTTTCGTTCTTTGAGGGCCATCTCTTGTTCTTGTTCTGCCTTCCGTATGGCAGCCTCTCTTTCCCTTATTTGTAAAGCTTCTTTCGCCAGGGCAGCCTCTCGTTCTTTGAGGCCCACCTCTCGTTCGTGTTCTTCCTTCCTTATGGCAGCTTCTTCTTTCTTTTGTTCCCGCTCAGTCTTTGCAAGTTCGAGCTTTAGCTTCATAGTTGCCAGAGTATGTCTATCTGCAATAGAATAATTTTCGTGAGTTTCAGAGTCAATCTTCCCTTCATCTAAGAGGTGATCCAATGTTAAGTTGTGCAAGTCATTTTCGTTGGTTCCATGGGGAACATCTAGTTGATAATCGTGTGCAAGAGCTTGTAATTCGGTCCTTTTGGCACGACTTAAGTTCCCCATTTCACCTGCTGGATCGTTAAGAAAAGCTGGGAGACGAAACATGGTGAAAATAGCAAATAAATGTACAATGAATATACTTGTATGGTAAATGTCAGAAACAGGATAACGTGGCAACTGATAACTATCCTATGGAATCGTTAATCTTTAACAATTAACGTTAGTTTTAGGATGGTAAATGATTAGTCAATCAAAATCACAGGAAATCTTGTACCCGGTACTCAATGTAAGAGAATAAGGGCAAGAAAATCCTACTAAATAAATGAAACTGATAGTTTCTAAAACAAATGAAACATTTAATTGCTTCAAAAGTGAATAAGGTAGTCCAAGAATGTAGGCATACCTTGCCGAGTCTCTATAGGACGGAAGCAAGGGTTTTCCCACTAAATAAAATATGATACTTACAGAATTAGCGAACTTTGTGCTCTGAAAAAGAAGCTAATTCCCTACCTAAGTAAATATCATCATCTCTGACCGACGTGTAGGGGTACGAGTGTCAACTTGTGACGAGAACTGCTGCTGAGGTCCCAACTCAGCAACGTAGTCTGTGCTAGAGGAACTATGGCCCTCTGTATCCTCCTTCGGTCGGATTGCAGAAGATAGGGTGCTTTGACCCAAAGACAAATCAAAGTACCAGGATACCAAAATGATGATCTGCCGAAATGTGAGAAATATCCTAGGGACAAAAGGTGGTAAACACAAGTAATAACACTGAGGGAGGGATGACCAATTAAGAGAATGACTGCAACCTACAGTCACCACGTAATCCAAAGTTATCCAACACTCACCATATGCTACTCTCGGAATGCACAATACACACAGCACCATATAAATATGAAAAGTAATGAAAATATTGAAAAGCAACTGTAGCAAAGCCAAGTACACTTACCACAAATTGATGTTCTAGTACTAGTACCTGAGTAAAGCTCCCGGACAGGCCCCCATGAAATGTGATAGGAAAATGTAGGAGTGTAGATGTTCGGCAGTCTTCCTAATGGCTGGTGTCAATGCCTGTCACATTTACAAAAAAAAAAGAGACTGCTTGGCTGTTGTCTGTTGTAAAGTAAGGGAGGACACGCAAAACACATAGTATGAACAATGAAACTTTAATTAACTGGAAAGCAAATTAATAACAAAGACAATCCCTTGGCTATGTACAGTGCAAACAAACAAGTCAAAAAATATTACATAAAAATGAAGAATAGGGATAATTTATTCTAGGAATAATACAAAGACAAAAATGCAATAAAGGTGCTGAGAATATGGGCGCTAGCTGAGAACCTCCACAAATAAACAGGACGTGTATCAGTTGGTTGTTCACAGCTTGAGAGCACAAGGATATTCTGACTTCAATAGCTGGATCAAGCACAGACATCGACTCAGGTAGAGGGCGCTGAGGTGCAGGTGTGCAGTCGGCTGGTCACCAATCAGAAGCAGGCAGGCTGGGAATGGTTGTTTCCTGGTTGACGACAAACGAGCCGGCGTGGAGGGAGTGTGGAGTTGGGGGTACGTTTTGCCTCCTGGTCAAAACATTTTGTGCTACTGGTAGATGTATCTTGAAGGTAGTATCTTATACTTGTATATATGTAAGTAACTTTATGTAGGGAAGAGCAGGCTCAATCTCTCTTGAAAGAGATTATCGTCACAATATATATATATATATATATATATATATATATATATATATATATATATATATATATATATATATATATATATATATGTCGTACCTAGTAGCCAGAACGCACTTCTCAGCCTACTATGCAAGGCCCGATTTGCCTAAGAAGCCAAGTTTTCATGAATTAATTATTTTTTGACTACCTAACCTACCTAACCTAACCTAACCTAACTTTTTCAGTTTCCTAACCTAACCTAACCTATAAAGATAGGTTAGGTTAGGTTAGGTAGGGTTGGTTAGGTTCGGTCATATATCTACGTTAATTTTAACTCCAATAAAAAAATTGACCTCATACATAATGAAATGGGTAGCTTTATCATTTCATAAGAAAAAAAATTAGTGAAAATATATTAATTCATGAAAACTTGGCTTATTAGGCAAATTGGGCATTGCATAGTAGGCTGAGAAGTGCGTTCTGGCTACTAGGTACGACATATATATATATATATATATATATATATATATTATATATATATATATATATATATATATATATATATATATGTCGTACCTAGTAGCCAGAACTCACTTTTTGGCCTACTATGCAAGGCCCGATTTGCCTAATAAGCCAAGTTTTCCTGAATTAATATATTTTCTCTAATTTTTTTCTTATGAAAAGATAAACCTACCCATTTCATTATGTATGAGGTCAATTTTTTTTCATTGGAGTTACAATTAACGTAGATATATGACCGAACCTAACCAACCCTACCTAACCTAACCTAACCTATCTTTATAGGTTAGGTTAGGTTAGGTAGCCGAAAATGTTAGGTTAGGTTAGGTTAGGTAGGTTAGGTAGTCGAAAAACAATTAATTCATGATAACTTGGCCTATTAGGCAAATCGGGCCTTGCATAGTAGGCTGACAAGTGCGTTCTGGCTACTAGGTAAGACATATATATATATATATATATATATATATATATATATATATATATATATATATATATATATATATATATATATATATATATATGTCGTACCTAGTAGCCAGAACGCACTTCTCAGCCTACTATGCAAGGCCCGATTTGCCTAATAGGCCAAGTTTTCATGAAATAATTGTTTTTCAACTACCTAACCTAACCTAACCTAACTTTTTCGGCTACCTAACCTAACCTAAGCAATAAAGATAGGTTAGGTTATGTTAGGTAGGGTTGGTTAGGTTCGGTCATATATCTACGTTAATTTTAACTCCAATAAAAAAAATTGACCTTGTACATATTGAAATGGGGAGCTTTATCATTTCATAAGAAAAAACATAGAGAAAATATATTAATTCAGGAAAACTTGGCTTATTAGGCAAGTCGGGCCTTGCATAGTAGGCTGAGAAGTGAGTTCTGGCTACTAGGTACGACATATATATATATATGTATATATATATATATATATATATATATATATATATATATATATATATATATATATATATATATATATATATATATATATATATATATATGTGTCTCATTGAATATGACCGCATATTCTGTATTTACTATCTTCTGATTTAGGGCTTCTATCCCTCTAACTATTTTCTTAGCATCAGGGCTTAGCTGAAATAGGAGTTCTCCAAAACTCATTTCGTAATTTCGGGTGAAGAAAAGATGTGAATTACTATAGAATGTATTACACTTATTTAAACAATTTGCACTACGTTTCGAACCTCCATGGTTCATTCTCAAGAGAGGAAATGTTACAATGTGGTTTGATTATATACCCGCACTGGGTCAGGTGATAAGATAATAAAGGTGAAAACATAGGGATACATAAGGGATAAATGGGGTGAAACATATGAACATAAGAATAGAGGTAACCGCAGAAGGCCTATTGGCCCATACGAGGCAGCTGGTATCTACATACAAAGATTAATCCAGTGTCATTGGCCTGTTATGTTGAACATTGTCTTCTGTGTTGGCATCGTTATGTTCTGGTCTTGTCCTTACTCTCATTGTGGGAAGAGTAAATAGTTCCGTGATTTGGGTGTTCATGGTAGGTTGTTCTGTTCTTATGTGAATGGCTTCGAGAATTTGTAATCTTCTTACATCTTGGGTTCTGTCTATTATGCATGTATTTTTGTTCAACATTTCTCTTGTTAGGGTGATGTCATGGGCTTGTCTCATGTGATTCCTAGGGGCACCGGATTGAAGATGGCATGTCAAACGCCTCGTCAGCTTGGTCGACGTCATACCTATGTACTTAGATTGAAGGTTACATCCTTCGTGGGGCAAGTGTACATGTATACAACGCTTGACTGCTGTAGAGGGTTCTCTGTCGGCTTCGGGCTGTTTTTGATAAGGAGTTCGGAAGTCTTCTTGGTTTTATAGAATATTATCAGGTTTATGTTTTGGTTAGGAGTAGTGCTTTTTACTCCTTTACGGATTATTTCTTTCATTATTCTTTCCTCTTTTATATGTTCACTGTGCATGGTTGATTTGTAATATAATTTTATTGGAGGTATTGTGGTTTCTGTTCTAGGTTCTGGATTATACCAACGGTCCAAGTGTCTTGTTCGACTGGTGTGGGGAGGGGAAGCACACGTGAGCACGAGCTCTGTGAAAAACACTATATATCTCGGGATATTTCAGTGATACAGGAACTAAACACAGTCAGATAACTCATAAAGTGCATCTCAACTTATTAAACAATATACCATAGTGATTGACATCCGACTTTTGTGCTTTAAGGAAATAACAAGTGAATTTCGTGTGGAGTCCACCTCGTGGTGCCAGAACCCAGCCCTTAGGCCCACATCCTGTGTGGCCGCCGTGTGTGTGTGTGCTTACTAGCAAATTGGTTTCCAACAAGTGTAATAGGGGAATGTGGATCGAGAAATTAGTAATAGAGAAAGTGAATACTATTGCAAGTCGGGAATAAAGCAGAAAATCCCTTATTGTAATACAAGCGAATTAATATATCAGTGTTATAACCCAAGTAACTGGCAACTGAGGGCCTCCAGCCGCGGCCTGGGACAACAAGTGTCAACGGTACAGCCTCTGGGACCCTCCCTCACCCTCGACCGTGTGATAAGTACTGACCATACTGTAGAGAACAAATAACATATATACTTTACAAACATACGGTATACATATAATATTATAAATATATAGATATATACAACAAAACAAGGCAAAATGGGAGTAAATAAACAAATTTGTGGCCACTGTAACATCTCCTTCAAGTCGAAGGCGACGGGAATTGAATGTTATATCTGTAAGAATAGATTTCATTCGGCTTGTACAGGCGTGAGTAACACTGCGGCACTGAGAGCTGGCCACTTGCTCTGGGTGTGTAAACATGACCTGCCAGCTTGGAATATCCTAAAAAACCTTCTAGATAACATGACGCATGAACGGAAAACATCGTTCATTGGAAGCCTACCAGCCATCCAGAAGGAGTGGGAAAGGAACAACAATTGTAATATACCAGGGGCGGAGGCTATAGTCAGGGATGAAACTGAGGCTGAAACTCAGGAAGTTGTAAACTCTGACTCGGTAGGCCCGGATGTGGATGACAGTAAACTAGAAAGTGTAACAGACAGCACTGACAGCTCGGTAGGTACAGACACTACAACGGTTCCCGATAGAGAGAGTCAGAACAGAAGGACAGACTTATGCAAATTTTATGCAAAGGGCATATGCAGACATAGATATGCTGGTAATAAGAAAGGATTAGAATGCAGTTATCAACATCCCAAAAAATGTTTAAATATGCTTAGGAAAGGTGAGTGTCGATTTGGATCAATATGTAGGTTTTTCCATCCTGAGATGTGCCAAACCTCACTGGAGGACAGAAAATGCTATGACCTCAGCTGCCCATACTTTCACGTGAAAGGCACGGAACGCTACATAAAGAGTGGCAAGCAGGATAATGAATTTGGAGGAAATTCGATAAATTTTTTATACCAGACCGAAAGAGAATTCAAAAGGAGGAGCATGGAGAATGTATGGAACTGGATGCCAGACCCACTTGCATACCAGAATTACAGATACAACTACACACCGAAAGGGAACCACAACTACAACAGGCAACTGCCCTACAACAATCAGCACTGGTCAGAACAAACTCAATATGTCCACGCATAATGGGCTTGCCAAAAGTCTCCCAGTCAAACTATCACTAACAGAGTAACCTCATTCATCTTTGCCAACATACAAGGACTGAAAACAAGAACAAACAATAAAGTACAGTTCATAAATGGCCTCCTCACGGAGTCAAATGCAGTATTTGGAGCTTTCACAGAAACCCATGCAGGGGAATTCTTGGACAGTGAGATCTGGATTCCAGGATATAACCTATACAGGTGTGATAGGAAAATTAGGTCACATGGAGGAGTGGGTCTGTATATTAGGGAAGACCTTGTGTGCTCGGAGCTCCTAAACGTTACAAATGAGGTGGTAGAGGTACTGGGATTAAAAATAGAGAAAATAAATTTAGTGATTATTCTAATATACAAACCGCCAGATGCAACGGCTGAGGAATTCACAGAACAGATAAACAAAATAGAGAATAGCCTTGATAATTTGGAGAACCCAATACCTGATATTATCTTCTTAGGTGACTTCAACTTGCCTAGTCTCAGGTGGAGAATAGCAAACAATAATATTATACCAGGGAATCTATCAGGACCTAACCAACCACAGATTAGAGAACTACTTAGATTCTGTGACAAATTTTCACTCACTCAGCAGATATCGGAGCCAACGAGAAATAAAAATATTCTAGATCTGGTCTTTACGAACAATGAAGACATTATCAGAGACATTACGATATCAGATACCACATATTCAGATCACAAGCTCATTGAAGTGCAAACTACCATCAATACTCAGAATAGACCTAAAACGTTGATAAAGCGAGAGGGGCTATTCAGTAAATTCAATTTTAATAATAAAAGGATAGACTGGGAGATAATAAACAGGGAACTTAAAAACATTCCATGGGAAACTGTTTTAAGTAATAAAAGTCCTACAGAAGGAATAGAAAACTGACTTCGGAAGCGTATCAAGTCTGTCTGAAACATGTTCCTTTGAGGAAAGCCAGAAAGAGATCCAACGTAGAAAGAGAACGCAGAAGACACTATAAACGCAGGAAAAGAATAACGGAACTGCTTATGCAGACACGAATTTCCCGTCAAAGAAGGAATAATTTAAATAGGGAGATTGAAGAAATCGAGCGGAAATTGAAACACTCATATGAAACTGAAGAAAGGCAGTTAGAACAGAAAGCAATTCAGGAAATAAAGAAAAATCCAAAATACTTCTTCACATATGCGAAATCAAAAGCAAAAACTACTGCCAGTATTGGACCTATTCGTACAAGTGAAGGTTCATACACGGAGGATGACAAAGAAATTAGTGAAATCCTAAAAAAGCAGTATGAGGACATGTTTAGCACTCCAATAAACAACATGAAAGTAGAAGATCCAGACAATTTCTTTATGCGGATATCCAAACCCCTGTAAATATAACTGATATCAACACGAGCGCACTAAATTTTGAAAGAGAAATTGAAAACATGCCCATGCACTCGGCCCCAGGTCCAGACTCATGGAATTCAATATTTATAAAGAAATGCAAAGTGCCGGTAGCACAGGCACTCAGTATAGTGTGGAGGAAGAGCTTGGACACGGGAGAGATACCAGATGCACTTAAAGTAGCAGACATAGCCCCTCTACACCAGGGAGGGAGCAAAGCATTGGCAAAGAATTATAGACCAGTTGCACTGACACATCGCACATAATAAGTATTTGAGAGAGTGATTAGGAGTCAGGTCACCAATTTCATGGAGACCAATGACCTTCACAACCCAGGCCAACATGGATTTCGAGCGGGAAGATCGTGCCTCTCACAGCTACTTGAGCACTACGATAAAGTCACTGAGGCATTAGAAGAAAAACAGAATGCTGATGTGATATACACGGACTTCGCAAAGGCTTTCGATAAATGTGACCATGGCGTGATAGCACACAAAATGAAGTCAATGGGAATAACCGGTAAAGTAGGACGCTGGATACTCAGTTTTCTGTCAAACAGGACTCAGAGTAACGGTCACCATATAAAATCTAGTCCAAGTGCAGTTAAAAGCTCTGTACCTCAGGGTACAGTCCTTGCACCGCTGCTTTTCCTTATTCTCATATCAGATATAGACAAAAATACAAGTCACAGCTTCGTATCATCCTTTGCAGATGACACAAAAATCAGTATGAAATTACCTCGGCTGAAGACATTGAAAAACTTCAAGCTGATATTAATAAAGTTTTCGACTGGGCATCAGAAAATACATGATGTTTAACAGTGATAAATTCCAGGTACTCAGGTACGGTAAAAATGAGGACCTTAAACATAATACAGGGTACAAAACACAATCAAATGTGCCCATAGTAGGAAAACAACATGTAAGGATTTGGGAATAATGATGTCTGACTGACCTAACGTTTAGGGAGCATAACCAAGCAAATATTGCGACAGCCAGAAAAATGATAGGATGGATTACGAGAACTTTCAAATCCAGGTCCCATCACAATGCTTGTACTCTTCAAGTCACTTGTGCTGTCCCGTCTTGAGTACTGTTCAGTACTCACTTCCCCCTTCAGAGCAGGAGAGATTGCTGAAATAGAGGGAATACAGAAAAAAC
>WNGS01010678.1:0-7500 GCA_020271785.1 Procambarus virginalis
CACCACCACCCTCACCACACACCACACCCTACACCACACCACCATCCCCTCACCACACCACCACCCTCACCACACCACCACCACCCTCACACACACACCACCACCTCACCACACCTAACCAACCTCACACCCCACTCTCACACACCACCCCCACCACTACCACACCACCACACCACCTCACCACACCCACCACCATACCATCACACACCACCACACCACCACTCACCACACCCACCACCCTCACCACATCCGACCACACACCTCACCACACCACCACCACCCTCCACCACACCACCTCACCATCACCCTCACCACACCACCACCTCACAGCAACCACCACCACCTCCCCACACCATCACCCTCCCACACCACCACCCTCACCATCACCCCGACCCACTCTCACCACACCGACACACACACCCTCACCACACCACACCATCACCACACACCAGCACCTCACCACACCACCACCCTCACCACACCACCACCCTCACCACACCATCACCCTAACACAACACACCACCTCCCACACCCACCACAGCCACCACCAACCCTCACCACACCACCACCTCACCACACCACCACCCCCACACACACACCGCCACCAAACCTCACCCACACACCACCACCCTCACCACACCACCACCACCCTCACCACACCACCACACCTCACCACAATCACCACTCCCCACCCACACACCACCACCCTCACCACACCACCACCACCACTACCACCACCACCACACCACACCACACACTCCACACTCACCACACCACCCACCCCACCACACCACCCCACCCTACCACACCCACCCACCCTCACACACCACCACCACCTCACCACACCACACACCATCAACCACACCACCACCACCCTCACACACCCACCACCCACCCTCCCCATACACCACCACCCTCACCCACCACCACCACTCACCCACACCACCACCACACCTCACCACACCACCTCCCTCACACACCACCACCACCCCACCACCCACTCACCACACCACCCCACCCTCACACACACCACCAAACCATCACCACACCACCACCACCACCACCACCACCACCCTCCCACACCACCACCACCCTCACCACACCCTACCACCCTCCCACACCACCACCACCCCCTAACACCACCACTCAACACCACCACCACCCTCACCACACCACACCCTCACCCACCCCACCATCACCACACACCACCCTCACCACACCACCACCACCCTCACAACCACCCCACCCTCACACACCACCACCCTCACCCACACCACCCTCACCACCCCCTCACCCATACACACCCCACCCTCACCACAACCACCTCACACACACCCTCACCACACCCCCTCACACCACACCTCACCCACCCCACCCTCACCACTCACACCACCCTCCACACACCACCCACCACACCCTACACCACACCACCACCCTACCACACCCCACCACCCTCACACACCACCACCTCACCACACCACCACCCTCACCCCCACCACAACACCCCCTCACCACACCCCCCTCACCACACACCACCATCACCACCCACACCTCCACCCACACCCCCTACCCCACCACCCCCACCCTCACCCTCCCACACCCTCCCACACCACCCCACCCTCACCCCACCCCACCCATCACCCACCACCACCTCACCACACCACCACCACCCTCACCACACCACCACCACCCTCACCACACCCACCCCACACCACACCCCCCCCCCCCACCACACCCTCACCACACCATACCTCCACACCACCACCACCCTCCCCACACACCACCACCCCCCTCCCCCCCCACCACCACCCCCTACCACACCACCACCTCCCACCCTCCCTCACACCCCCACCACCACCTCCACACCACCACCCTCCCACACCACACCCTCACCCACCACCCCCTCACCACACCACCACCCTCACCCACACCCCCTCCCCCACCACCACCTC
The DNA here is from genome assembly GCA_020271785.1 of Procambarus virginalis. Classification (NCBI taxonomy): domain Eukaryota; kingdom Metazoa; phylum Arthropoda; class Malacostraca; order Decapoda; family Cambaridae; genus Procambarus; species Procambarus virginalis. The sequence continues at coordinate 1,953 of WNGS01010678.1, forward strand.
ACCCACACCACCACCACCCTCACACACCCCCCCTCACCACACACCACCACCCCCCACACCACCACCCACACCACCACCACCCTTACACACCCACCACCACTCACCCACCACCACCCTCACCCCACCACACACCCTCACCCCACCAACCCCCACCTCCCCACCTCCACCCCACCACACCACACTCACTCACCCCCACCCCCCTCACCACACCACCACACCCTTACCACACCCCCCTCACCACACCACCACCTCACCACCTCACCACCACCCTCACCACACCACCCCCTCCCACACCACCACCCTCACCACACCACCCACCTCACTACACCACCACCCTCACCCACCCCCCCCACCAACTCACCACCCCCCACCCTCACCTCACACCCCACCCCCCCTACACCACACACCACCTCACCACACCACCACCCCACCACACCACCACCCCCTCACCCACCACCACCCTCTCACACACCACCCTCACCACACCACCACACCTCACCACACACCACCACCACCCTCACCACCCTACCACCCCTCACCACACCCCCCCACACCCGTCCTACCCACACACCCCACCCTCACACACCACCACCCTCACCACACCACCACCATCTCACCACACCACCCCTCACCACACCACCCCTCACCACACCACCACCCCCCACCCACCACCCTCACCTACACCACCACCCCCTCACCACTACCCACCTCACCACACCACTCCCCCCCTCACCCCCCACCACCCCATCCTCCACACCACACCCTCACCACCACCCCCACCTACCTCACCCACCACCCCCTCACCACCCCCAACCCTCACCACACCCACCCTCACCCCCACCACCACCCTCACCCACACACCACCACACACCCACCACCTACACCACCACCTCACCACACACCACCCTACCCACCCACCCTCACCACACCACCCCACCTCACCCACCCTCACCACACCACCACCACCACCCACTCACCACACCACTCACCCTCACCACACACCACCCTCACCCACCACACCTCCCACCACACCCCACCTCCAACCCGCCCATCATCAACCACTCACTCACCCACCCTATCACCCTCACCCACACCACCCACCCCCTCACCACCCACCACCACCCTCACCACACACCCCCACCACACACCCTCACCACACCACCACCACCCTCTCCCCCCACCTCCACTTCACCACACCACCTCCACTTCACCACACCACACCCTCACCACACCACCACCACCCACCTACACCACCACCCTCCCACACCACCACCCCCTCACCACACCACCATCACCTCCCCACACCACCTCCACCCTCACCACACCACCACCACCCCTCACCGCACCACTATCACCCTCACCACACCACCAACCACCCTCACCACACCACCCCCACCGCCACCACACCACCCTCACCACACACCACCCTCACCACACCACCACCACCCACCACACCACCACCCTCACCACACCACCACCCTCACCACACCACCACCACCCCACCACGCCACCACCCTCACCACACCACCCCACCCTCACCACACCAACCACCACCCTCACACACCACCATCACCCTCACCACACCACCACAACCCTCACCGCACCACTATCACCCTCACCACCCCACCACCACCCTCACCACACCACCACCCTCACCACACCACCATCGCCCTCACCACACCCACCACCACCCTCACCGCACCACTATCACCCTCACCACACCACCTCCACTCCCACCACACCACCACCTTACCACACCACCACCCTCACCACACCACCACCACCCTCACCACACCACCTCACCCTCACCACACACCACACCTCACCGCACCACTACCCCTCACCACACCACCACCACCCTCACCACACCACCACCCTCACCACACCACATCCCCTCACCACACCACCACCACCCTCACCGCACCACTATCACCCTCACCACCCACTCCACTCCCACCACACCACCACCCTACCACACACCACCTCACCACACCACCACCACCCTCACCACAACCACCACCACCCTCACCACACCACACCTCACCACCATGTGTCAACAAAGTTGACACATGGTGTATTCGACACATTCACAAAGTTGACACATGGTGTATTCGACACATTCACAAAGTTGACACATGGTGTATTCGACACTTGCACAAAGTTGACACATGGTGTATTCGACACTTGCACAAAGTTGACACATGGTGTATTCGACACTTGCACAAAGTTGACACATGGTGTATTCGACACTTGCACAAAGTTGACACATGGTGTATTCGACACTTGCACAAAGTTGACACATGGTGTATTCGACATTTGATTGTTGAGAGAGCTGCCAGATACGTCTATATCCCAGGTGTATTCTGACCACTATAACATCACATTGACGAGTTCTTGCTCTATTAGTCCCATATATGAATATCTCATCACAGAATTCATCGTAATGTCTAATGCTTCAGGCCTTTGTGAATTCGGTAGGTCATTAAGATTGTCATCTGACAATCGTTTAAGTATTCTCTTTGTCACCGCTAATGAACCCCCATATTAATTTCTACTGCTGGTCTACTACAGCCTGTTTTTTGCAACCATGTTAACAGTATCACACTCTGAGATGCGAAGATATCCAAAATAAATTATATTCACATTTGTTCTCTTTAGCAGCTAAAATATTCATTCGAATATCGCTGTCTATATTTCTGGGTGTTACTATTATGTGCGTTCAATGCCAGGAGTGCACTCTGCGTCACAGTATTCAATTCCAATGTTTTTGTCTTTTAAAATTTGAAGGTTAAGGTATATACAATGCCTGCAAGTTGGGACTGAGTAGTAGTGGGTCAGTTATTGACACGCTTCACTGCTGTGTGTATGAGAGAAGAATGTTTAGATATATTACCTGAACATCTTCCACCTTCTTGTAGGGAACCGTCGGTATAGTACTGATACACATCGTTACCCAGAACCTGAGTACTCTCAGTGATGGTGCACAGTGTTAACTCTGAGTACTCTTAGTGATGCTGCACAGTGTTAACTCTGAGTACTCTCAGTGATGGTGCACAGTGTTAACTCTGAGTACTCTCAGTGATGGTGCACAGTGTTAACTCTGAGTACTCTCAGTGATGGTGCACAGTGTTAACTCTGAGTACTCTCAGTGATGGTGCACAGTGTTAACTCTGAGTACTCTCAGTGATGGTGCACAGTGTTAACTCTTAGTACTCTCAGTGATGGTGCACAGTGTTAACTCTTAGTACTCTCAGTGATGTTGCACAGTGTTAACTCTGAGTACTCTCAGTGATGGTGCACAGTGTTAACTCTGAGTACTCTTAGTGATGCTGCACAGTGTTAACTCTGAGTACTCTCAGTGATGGTGCACAGTGTTAACTCTGAGTACTCTCAGTGATGGTGCACAGTGTTAACTCTGAGTACTCTCAGTGATGGTGCACAGTGTTAACTCTGAGTACTCTCAGTGATGGTGCACAGTGTTAACTCTGAGTACTCTCAGTGATGGTGCACAGTGTTAACTCTGAGTACTCTCAGTGATGTTGCACAGTGTTAACTCTTAGTACTCTCAGTGATGGTGCACAGTGTTAACTCTTAGTACTCAGTGATGGTGCACAGTGTTAACTCTTAGTACTCTCAGTGATGGTGCACAGTGTTAACTCTGAGTACTCTTAGTGTTGCTGCACAGTGTTAACTCTGAGTACTCTCAGTGATGCTGCACAGTGTTAACACTGAGTACTCTCAGTGATGCTGCACAGTGTTAACTCTTAGTACTCTCAGTGATGGTGCACAGTGTTAACTCTTAGTACTCTCAGTGATGGTGCACAGTGTTAACTCTTAGTACTCTCAGTGATGGTGCACAGTGTTAACTCTTAGTACTCTCAGTGATGGTGCACAGTGTTAACACTGAGTACTCTCAGTGATGGTGCACAGTGTTAACTCTTAGTACTCTCAGTGATGGTGCACAGTGTTAACTCTGAGTACTCTCAGTGATGGTGCACAGTGTTAACTCTGAGTACTCTCAGTGATGGTACACAGTGTTAACTCTTAGTACTCTCAGTGATGGTGCACAGTGTTAACTCTGAGTACTCTCAGTGATGCTGCACAGTGTTAACACTGAGTACTCTCAGTGATGGTGCACAGTGTTAACTCTTAGTACTCTCAGTGATGCTGCACAGTGTTAACTCTCAGTACTCTCAGTGATGCTGCACAGTGTTAACTCTGAGTACTCTCAGTGATGCTGCACAGTGTTAACTCTGAGTACTCTCTGTGATGTTGCACAGTGTTAACTCTTAGTACTCTCAGTGATGCTGCACAGTGTTAACTCTTAGTACTCTCAGTGATGCTGCTCAGTGTTAACTCTTAGTACTCTCAGTGATGGTGCACAGTGTTAACTCTTAGTACTCTCAGTGATGGTGCACAGTGTTAACTCTTAGTACTCTCAGTGATGGTGCACAGTGTTAACTCTTAGTACTCTCAGTGACGCTGCTCAGTGTTAACTCTTAGTACTCTCAGTGATGCTGCACAGTGTTAACTCTGAGTACTCTCAGTGATGCTGCACAGTGTAACTTTTGTAATATGTAGCCTCACACACTACCTTTCTTGGCAGCATTTACAACATCCCGTGATAGATCACCGTTATCCCATGGACTAATTGGCCATTGATCATAAACTGAATTACGTACATATTCAATATTTGATGGAGTTGGTTACCTCGTAGAACCAAAAATGCGTGATCAAATTTCCCTCTCCTTCTACAGACCTCTGGTGTGCACAGTACAGTAGAAAGTTTAGTTTGAAATTTCGTGTGTTGCCGACATTTACTCAATGCTTTCACGCCGTAAACTGCTAATGGACAAAATTCTCTCACTTACTGTAGGAAGTTTTAAATCGGCTCTTTTAAGGATGAGTCGCATAGTTTTATTTTTGCAAAGTTTCGAGGGATTGTAGGTCGTTGTCCGAATACAGTGGAGATGGAGAATATTATAATATATCACAGAGCGGATAAATGATGTGTAGAACATTGTAGCAAGTCTCAGGTTAGTTCCATGATTGACACCAACAAGGACCCGCAAGGGCTTTAATCTCTGCCAGAGTCTCCTCTTGAGAGACGAAAGGTGTCTCGAGTCGTTCATGGGAGAGCCAAAGGTGTGTGTGACCGTGTAGTGGTGTCAGCTGTGTGACCTTGTAGTAGTGTCAGCTGTGTGACCTTGTAGTAGTGTCAGCTGTGTGACCTTGTAGTAGTGTCAGCTGTGTGACCTTGTAGTAGTGTCAGCTGTGTGACCTTGTAGTAGTGTCAGCTGTGTGACCTTGTAGTAGTGTCAGCTGTGTGACCTTGTAGTAGTGTCAGCTGTGTGACCTTGTAGTGGTGTCAGCTGTGTGACCTTGTAGTGGTGTCAGCTGTGTGACCTTGTAGTAGTGTCAGCTGTGTGACCTTGTAGTAGTGTCAGCTGTGTGACCTTGTAGTGGTGTCAGCTGTGTGACCTTGTAGTAGTGTCAGCTGTGTGACCGTGTAGTAGTGTCAGCTGTGTGACCTTGTAGTAGTGTCAGC
>WNGS01010678.1:12500-15274 GCA_020271785.1 Procambarus virginalis
GTTCGTGTCCCACCCGTGCTGAAGAGTTTGTCTTTGTCCACCCTGTCAATTCCCCTGAGAATTTTGTAAGTGGTTATCATGTCTCCCCTTACTCTTCTGTTTTCCAGGGATGTGAGGTTCAACTCCTTTAGCCTTTCCTCGTAGCTCATACCTCTCAGTTCCGGGACGAGCCTGGAGACATACCGCTGAATCTTCTCTAACTTTGTCTTGTGTTTAACTAGGTATGGACGCCAGGCTGGAGCTGCATATTCCAGGATTGGTCTTTCATAAGTGGTATACAGGTCCTGAACGATTCCTTACACAAGTTTCTAAAGGCAGTTCTTATGTTGGCCAGTCTAGCATATGCCGCTGATGATATCCTTTTGATGTGGGCCTCTGGGGACAGGTTCGGTGTGATATCAACCCACAGATCTTTCTCTATATTTGACTCTTGCAGGATTTCACCTCCCAGATGGTACCTTGTGTTCAGCCTCCTGCTCCCTTCGCCTATTTCATAACCTTAAACTTTCCCGAGTTGAACTTCAGCAGCCATTTTCTAGACCATTCCTCCAGTTTATCCAGGTCATCCTGTAGTCTCTGTCTATCTTCATCCGTCTTGATTCTTCTCATAATTTTTGCATCATCAGCAAACATTGAGAGGAATGAGTCTATACCCTCCGGAAGATCGTTTACATATATTAGAAACAGGATGGGTCCAAGTACTGAGCCTGTGGGACTCCGCTGGTGACATCTCGCCACTCTGATGTCTCCCCCCTCACCGTTACTCGCTGTTTCCTGTTGCTTAAGTACTCCTTATCCACTGGAGCACCTTCCATTTTACTCCTGCCTGTTGCTCCAACTTTTAGAACAGCCTTTTATGGGGTACTGTGTCAAAGGCTTTCTGGCAGTTCAGTAAACTACAGTCGGCCTGCATTTTCTGCCAACCCTACACATGTGTGTGCTCCTAACCTACACATGCGTCCTCCTATCCTACACATGTGTGTGTGTGCTCCTACCCTACACATGTGTGTGTGCTCCTACCCTACACATGTTTTTGAGCTCCTACCCTACACATGTGTGTCCTCCTACCTTACACATGTGAGTGTGTTGCTACCCTACACATGTGTCCTCCTACCCTACACCTGAACCCTTACAGACAGAAGAGGGGAAACTGTTAAATATCAAACGGAAATCAGTCAGTATGAGAGATAGGTAAACTTGCAGCTAACAAACAGCTAATTAGTTAGTTAGTTAATTAACAAATCTGTAGTGGTGCAGGTGTGTACTGGTCAGTCCACCGTCAGTAGTGGCGCAGGTGTGTACTGGTCAGTCCACCGTCAGTAGTGGTGCAGGTGTGTACTGGTCAGTTCACCGTCAGTAGTGGTGCAGGTGTGTACTGATCAGTGCACCGTCAGTAGTTGTGCAGGTGTGTACTGGTCAGTCCACCGTCAGTAGTGGTGCAGGTGTGTACTGGTCAGTCCCCCGTCAGTAGTGGTGCAGGTGTGTACTGATCAGTGCACCATCAGTAGTGGTGCAGGTGTGTACTGGTCAGTAGTATGCAGGTGTGTACTGGTCAGTAGTGGTGCAGGTGTGTACTGGTCAGTAGTGGTGCAGGTGTGTACTGGTCAGTAGTAGTGCAGGTGTGTACTGGTCAGTAGTGGTGCAGGTGTGTACTGGTCAGTAGTGGTGCAGGTGTGTACTGGACACAAAGAGCGAGGAGCGGGCTATTCATCACAGGTAATGGACATAATACCATTTTTGAACAGTTCACCGGACCGTCGCCCAGTTTTATATTTGCTTGTGAACGGCTGTCGTCCACAAGAGTGGTCGTGCTTCCCTTTGTTTATGTCGGTCCCTGTGTTGTGTGTCGTTCTTGTTCTTCACTCTCCCTGCCCTTCTCCATCCCTTTGTTCCTGCTCTCCCTCTCCAGCTCTGACCCTCTGCTTCTACCCACGCTTTTCTATCTCTCTGTCCCCATTTTTCTCTCTCCATCCCTGAATTCATCCATTTCCTCTCACGAATCCTCTGTTCCATCTCTCCTTCCCTCTTTCCGTCCCTCCTTTTTTCTTTTCCGTGTCTCCTCTCCCATGTTCCGCGCCCTTCTGCCCCCACCCACACTGTGGTCGCCACCTGCCACACCTTCCTCTCCACCTGGGTGGGTGGTCTGTGATGGGAGGGAAGGTAGGTGGGTGGTCTGTGAGGTGGGGGAAGGTAGGTGGGTGGTCTGTGATGGGTGGAAGGTAGGTGGGTGGTCTGTGATGGGGGAAGGTAGGTGGGTGGTCTGTGATGGGTGGGAAGGTAGGTGGGTGGTCTGTGATGGAGGGAAGGTAGGTGGGTGGTCTGTGATGGGAGGGAAGGTAGGTGGGTGGTCTGTGTGGGAGGGAAGGTAGGTGGGTGGTCTGTGATGGGAGGGAAGGTAGGTGGGTGGTCTGTGATGGGAGGGAAGGTAGGTGGGTGGTCTGTGATGGGGGGAAGGTAGGTGGGTGGTCTGTGATGGGTGGGAAGGTAGGTGGGTGGTCTGTGATGGGTGGGAAGGTAGGTGGGTGGTCTGTGATGGGTGGGAGGTAGGGGGTGGTCTGTGAGGGTGGGAAGGTAGGTGGGTGGTCTGTGATGGGTGGGAAGGTAGGTGGGTGGTCTGTGATGGGAGGGAAGGTAGGTGGGTGGTCTGTGATGGGAGGGAAGGTAGGGTGGGTGGTCTGTGATGGGAGGGAAGGTAGGGGGGTGGTCTGTGATGGGAGGGAAGGTAGGTGGGTGGTCTGTGATGGGAGGGGAAGGTAGGTGGGTGGTCTGTGATG
>WNGS01010678.1:30013-32513 GCA_020271785.1 Procambarus virginalis
TTGCACAAAGTTGACACATGGTGTATTCGACACTTGCACAAAGTTGACACATGGTGTATTCGACACTTGCACAAAGTTGACACATGGTGTATTCGACACTTGCACAAAGTTGACACATGGTGTATTCGACACTTGCACAAAGTTGACACATGGTGTATTCGACACTTGCACAAAGTTGACACATGGTGTATTCGACATTTGATTGTTGAGAGAGCTGCCAGATACGTCTATATCCCAGGTGTTTTCTGACCACTATAACATCACATTGACGAGTTCTTGCTCTATTAGTCCCATATATGAATATCTCATCACAGAATTCATCGTAATGTCTAATGCTTCAGGCCTTTGTGAATTCGGTAGGTCATTAAGATTGTCATCTGACAATCGTTTAAGTATTCTCTTGTCACCGCTAATGAAAACCCCCATATTAATTTCTACTGCTGGTCTACTACAGCCTGTTTTTTTGCAACCATGTTAACAGTATCACACTCTGAGATAACATGCGAAGATATCCAAAATAAATTATATTCACATTTGTTCTCTTTAGCAGCTAAAATATTCATTCGAATATCGCTGTCTATATTTTCTGGGTGTTACTATTATGTGCGTTCAATGCCAGGAGTGCACTCTGCGTCACAGTATTCAATTCCAATGTTTTTGTCTTTTAAAATTTGAAGGTTAAGGTATATACAATGCCTGCAAGTTGGGACTGAGTAGTAGTGGGTCAGTTATTGACACGCTTCACTGCTGTGTGTATGAGAGAAGAATGTTTAGATATATTACCTGAACATCTTCCACCTTCTTGTAGGGAACCGTCGGTATAGTACTGATACACATCGTTACCCAGAACCTGAGTACTCTCAGTGATGGTGCACAGTGTTAACTCTGAGTACTCTTAGTGATGCTGCACAGTGTTAACTCTGAGTACTCTCAGTGATGGTGCACAGTGTTAACTCTGAGTACTCTCAGTGATGGTGCACAGTGTTAACTCTGAGTACTCTCAGTGATGGTGCACAGTGTTAACTCTGAGTACTCTCAGTGATGGTGCACAGTGTTAACTCTGAGTACTCTCAGTGATGGTGCACAGTGTTAACTCTTAGTACTCTCAGTGATGGTGCACAGTGTTAACTCTTAGTACTCTCAGTGATGTTGCACAGTGTTAACTCTGAGTACTCTCAGTGATGGTGCACAGTGTTAACTCTGAGTACTCTTAGTGATGCTGCACAGTGTTAACTCTGAGTACTCTCAGTGATGGTGCACAGTGTTAACTCTGAGTACTCTCAGTGATGGTGCACAGTGTTAACTCTGAGTACTCTCAGTGATGGTGCACAGTGTTAACTCTGAGTACTCTCAGTGATGGTGCACAGTGTTAACTCTGAGTACTCTCAGTGATGGTGCACAGTGTTAACTCTGAGTACTCTCAGTGATGTTGCACAGTGTTAACTCTTAGTACTCTCAGTGATGGTGCACAGTGTTAACTCTTAGTACTCTCAGTGATGGTGCACAGTGTTAACTCTTAGTACTCTCAGTGATGGTGCACAGTGTTAACTCTGAGTACTCTTAGTGTTGCTGCACAGTGTTAACTCTGAGTACTCTCAGTGATGCTGCACAGTGTTAACACTGAGTACTCTCAGTGATGCTGCACAGTGTTAACTCTTAGTACTCTCAGTGATGGTGCACAGTGTTAACTCTTAGTACTCTCAGTGATGGTGCACAGTGTTAACTCTTAGTACTCTCAGTGATGGTGCACAGTGTTAACTCTTAGTACTCTCAGTGATGGTGCACAGTGTTAACACTGAGTACTCTCAGTGATGGTGCACAGTGTTAACTCTTAGTACTCTCAGTGATGGTGCACAGTGTTAACTCTGAGTACTCTCAGTGATGGTGCACAGTGTTAACTCTGAGTACTCTCAGTGATGGTACACAGTGTTAACTCTTAGTACTCTCAGTGATGGTGCACAGTGTTAACTCTGAGTACTCTCAGTGATGCTGCACAGTGTTAACACTGAGTACTCTCAGTGATGGTGCACAGTGTTAACTCTTAGTACTCTCAGTGATGCTGCACAGTGTTAACTCTCAGTACTCTCAGTGATGCTGCACAGTGTTAACTCTGAGTACTCTCAGTGATGCTGCACAGTGTTAACTCTGAGTACTCTCTGTGATGTTGCACAGTGTTAACTCTTAGTACTCTCAGTGATGCTGCACAGTGTTAACTCTTAGTACTCTCAGTGATGCTGCTCAGTGTTAACTCTTAGTACTCTCAGTGATGGTGCACAGTGTTAACTCTTAGTACTCTCAGTGATGGTGCACAGTGTTAACTCTTAGTACTCTCAGTGATGGTGCACAGTGTTAACTCTTAGTACTCTCAGTGACGCTGCTCAGTGTTAACTCTTAGTACTCTCAGTGATGCTGCACAGTGTTAACTCTGAGTACTCTCAGTGATGCTGCACAGTGTTAACTTTTGTAATAATGTAGCCTCAACACTACCTTTCTTGGCAGC
>WNGS01010678.1:37513-40619 GCA_020271785.1 Procambarus virginalis
CTGCACACCTGCACATGTGTGTGCTGCTACCCTACACATGTGTGTGCTCCTAACCTACACATGTGTGTGCTCCTACCCTACACATGTGTGTGCTGCTACCCTACACATGTGTGTGCTGCTATTCTACACATGGGTGTGCTCCTACCCGACACATGTGTGTGCTGCTACCCTACACATGTGTGTGCTCCTACCCTACACATGTGTGTGTTCCTACCCTACACATGTGTGTGTTCCTACCCTACACATGTGTGTGCTCCTACCCTACACATGTGTGTGTTCCTACCCTACACATGTGTGTGCTCCTACCCTACACATGTGTGTGCTCCTACCCTACACATGTGTGTGCTCCTCCCCTACACATGTGTGTGCTGCTACCCTACACATGTGTGTGCTGCTACCCTACACATGTGTATGCTGCTACCCTACACATGTGTGTGCTCCTACCCTACACATGTGTGTGCTCCTCCCCTACACATGTGTGTGCTGCTACCCTACACATGTGTGTGCTCCTACCCTACACATGTGTGTGCTGCTACCCTACACATGTGTGTCCTCCTACCTTACACGTGTGTGTTTTCCTCCCCTACACATGTGTGTGCTGCTACCCTACACATGTGTGTGCTCCTACCCTACACATGTGTGTGCTGCTACCCTACACATGTGTGTCCTCCTACCTTACACGTGTGTGTTTTCCTACCCTACACATGTGTGTGCTGCTACCCTACACATGTGTGTGCTGCTACCCTACACATGTGTGTGCTCCTACCCTACACATGTGTGTGATGCTACCCACCTAATTGTACTCACCTAATTGTGTTTGCGGAGGTTGAGCTCTGGCTCTTTGGTCCCGCCTCTCAACTGCCAATCAACTGGTGTACAGATTCCTGAGCCTACTGGGCTCTATCATATCTACATTTGAAACTGTGTGTGGAGTCAGCCTCCACCACATCACTTCCTAGTGCATTCTATTTAGTAACTACTCTGACACTGAAAAATTTCTTTCTAACGTCTCTGTGGCTCATCTGGGTACTAATTTTCCACCTGTAGTCCCCTTGTTCGTGTCCCACCCGTGCTGAAGAGTTTGTCTTTGTCCACCCTGTCAATTCCCCTGAGAATTTTGTAAGTGGTTATCATGTCTCCCCTTACTCTTCTGTTTTCCAGGGATGTGAGGTTCAACTCCTTTAGCCTTTCCTCGTAGCTCATACCTCTCAGTTCCGGGACGAGCCTGGAGACATACCGCTGAATCTTCTCTAACTTTGTCTTGTGTTTAACTAGGTATGGACGCCAGGCTGGAGCTGCATATTCCAGGATTGGTCTTTCATAAGTGGTATACAGGGTCCTGAACGATTCCTTACACAAGTTTCTAAAGGCAGTTCTTATGTTGGCCAGTCTAGCATATGCCGCTGATGATATCCTTTTGATGTGGGCCTCTGGGGGACAGGTTCGGTGTGATATCAACCCACAGATCTTTCTCTATATTTGACTCTTGCAGGATTTCACCTCCCAGATGGTACCTTGTGTTCAGCCTCCTGCTCCCTTCGCCTCATTTCATAACCTTAAACTTTCCCGAGTTGAACTTCAGCAGCCATTTTCTAGACCATTCCTCCAGTTTATCCAGGTCATCCTGTAGTCTCTGTCTATCTTCATCCGTCTTGATTCTTCTCATAATTTTTGCATCATCAGCAAACATTGAGAGGAATGAGTCTATACCCTCCGGAAGATCGTTACATATATTAGAAACAGGATGGGTCCAAGTACTGAGCCCTGTGGGACTCCGCTGGTGACATCTCGCCACTCTGATGTCTCCCCCCTCACCGTTACTCGCTGTTTCCTGTTGCTTAAGTACTCCCTTATCCACTGGAGCACCTTCCCTTTTTTTCCTGCCTGTTGCTCCAACTTTTAGAACAGCCTTTTATGGGTACTGTGTCAAAGGCTTTCTGGCAGTTCAGTAAACTACAGTCGGACTGCATTTTCTGCCTACCCTACACATGTGTGTGCTCCTAACCTACACATGCGTCCTCCTATCCTACACATGTGTGTGTGTGCTCCTACCCTACACATGTGTGTGTGCTCCTACCCTACACATGTTTTTGAGCTCCTACCCTACACATGTGTCCTCCTACCTTACACATGTGAGTGTGTTGCTACCCTACACATGTGTCCTCCTACCCTACACCTGAACCCTTACAGACAGAAGAGGGGAAACTGTTAAAATATCAAACGGAAATCAGTCAGTATGAGAGATAGGTAAATTGCAGCTAACAACAGCTAATTAGTTAGTTAGTTAATTAACAAATCTGTAGTGGTGCAGGTGTGTACTGGTCAGTCCACCGTCAGTAGTGGCGCAGGTGTGTACTGGTCAGTCCACCGTCAGTAGTGGTGCAGGTGTGTACTGGTCAGTTCACCGTCAGTAGTGGTGCAGGTGTGTACTGATCAGTGCACCGTCAGTAGTTGTGCAGGTGTGTACTGGTCAGTCCACCGTCAGTAGTGGTGCAGGTGTGTAATGGTCAGTCCCCAGTCAGTAGTGGTGCAGGTGTGTACTGATCAGTGCACCATCAGTAGTGGTGCAGGTGTGTACTGGTCAGTAGTAGTGCAGGTGTGTACTGGTCAGTAGTGGTGCAGGTGTGTACTGGTCAGTAGTGGTGCAGGTGTGTACTGGTCAGTAGTAGTGCAGGTGTGTACTGGTCAGTAGTGGTGCAGGTGTGTACTGGTCAGTAGTGGTGCAGGTGTGTACTGGACACAAAGAGCGAGGAGCGGGCTATTCATCACAGGTAAATGGACATAATACCATTTTTGAACAGTTCACCGGACCGTCGCCCAGTTTTATATTTGCTTGTGAACGGCTGTCGTCCACAAGAGTGGTCGTGCTTCCCTTTGTTATGTCGGTCCCTGTGTTTGTGTCGTTCTTGTTCTTCACTCTCCCTGCCCACACACACACTCACACACACACACACACACACACCACACACACACACACACACAACACAACCACACCACACACACACACCAACACACACACACACTCTCTCCTCTCTCTCCTCTCCTCTCTCTCTCCTCTCTCTCGCTCTTCCTCTCTCTCCTCTCTCTCTCTTCTCGCCCCCCGTCT
>WNGS01010678.1:62276-73131 GCA_020271785.1 Procambarus virginalis
CACTAGTCTCCCTGTACCAGATCCTCCCAGCTCCTGCTCACCCCAGATCCACAGGCCCCCCCCCCCCCAGAGGAGAAGCAGAAGAGAGTCAGTTTCAGGGGCAATGTACTCGAACATAGATGGGATCACAAGCAAGGCAAGTGAACTAAGGGAAAGAGCACAAGAAGTGAACCCAGATGTAATTGGACTCACTGAAACAAAACTTCAGGAATCATAACGAATGCAGTGTTCCCCAGGAGTACACAGTAATAAGGAAAGAGAGGGAAGGTAGGGAGGAGGCGGAGTGGCCCTACTCATGAGAAAGGAATGGAGTTTCAAGGAGATGGCTATCCCGGGCTGTGAGGGTTTCAGACACTACTACTGAAATGGATAAAGGGCTATTTGTCTAATCGAACAGCATAAGTTTTGTTAATGGTGTTAAAAGCACCGAGAGCAAACACTTTGAACTGGGAACTCCACAAGGAGGGTCCTCAGCCCCTTGTTGTTCAACGTTCTGATGCATAAACTTATTAAAGATCTTCCAACTAATAATGAAGACACTGTCATTTGTTATGCTGATGATATATGTTTACAGGCTGCCTCCGAGCCTAGAATGCAAGTTCTGCTCGATGCTTTGCTACTAGAGCTGAGGAATGTGGCCTCATTATCTCTGTACAGAAAACTCGTGCCCTCATTCCATGTGGTATTCCACCACCCAATTATCATATAGATGGGCGAGCACTTGAGAACTGCGAGTCTTACAGATACCTTGGTGTCCCCATGAACGACCCTGGGTACCTTTCTTCTCTCAAGAGGAGACTGTGGGAGAGATTAAACCCTTGCGGGTCCTTGTTGGTGTCAATCATGAATTAACGTGAGACTTGCTAGAATGTTTTATGTATCATTTATACGCTCTGTGATTGACTACAATGCTCTACATCTCACACTGTATACTGACAAAGAGCTGAAATCTCTTGAAACCTTGCAAAATGAAATTATGCGTCTCATCCTTGGGGCTCCAAAGTCCACGAGAATAGTTAATATGAGAGCAGAGTTAAAATTACCTACCATAAGTGAGAGAATTTTGTCTATTAGCACAGTTTTCGGCGTGAAGGCATTGAGTAGATCTAGGCAGCACATGAAGTTTCAAGCTAAACTTTCTAATATGCTGCACTCACCTGAGGTCTATAGAAAAAGAACGAATTCTGATTATGTATTTTGGTTCTACAAGGTAGCCAACTCCATCAAAATATTAAATATGTACCCAACTCAATTAATGATTAATCAACCAATTACTCCATGGGATAACTGGGATCTATCAGTTGATTTTGTAAATGCGCCCAAGAAAGATAGTGTGCACTCTACATTATTAAAACAGTTAACACTGAAAAGCATCACTGAAAGTACTCAGAGTATGGGTAACGATGTGTATCAGTGCTATACCGACGGCTCTGTAGAAGAAGGTGGACGATGTACCGGATGTGCATGTAATATATTTGAACAATCTTCTCTCGTACATACAGCAATGAAGCGCGTCAATGACTGGGCAAGTACAACTCAAACCGAACTTGCAGGCATATACCTTGCCAAAGAATTTTTAAAAGACAAAGGCAGTGAACTTATATACTGTGACTCGCAGAGTGCACTCCTGGCATTGAACGCACATAGTAGTGACACCCAGAAAATAGTCAGTGATATTCGAATGAATGTTTTAGCTGCTAAAGAAAACAGATTTGAAATTAAATTCCTATGGATACCATCACATGTTGGCATCTCAAGGCATGACACTGTTGATATGCTTGCAAAGACAGCCTGTAGAAAACCAGTGGTAGAAATTGATATGGGTGTTTCATTAGCAGTGACAAAGAGAATACTTAAACAAATATCTAATGAAGATCTCACCGACCTAACAAATTCACAAAGACCTGAAAGTTGTAGCATTAAATATTATGATAGATATCGTGAGGAGACATTCACATATGGGACTAATAGAACAAGAACCCGGCAATGTGATGTTATAGTGGCCAGAATACGCCTGGGATATAGACGTATCTGGCAGCTTTCTCAAAACCCAAATGTTGAGTACACAATGTGTCAACTTTGTGAAAGAGAAAATATGCACTTTTGAACATTATATTGTAGAATGTCCCATATTGACTGACTTTCGCCCTCCTGGGCTGAGGTATGCTGAACTGTGTAATTACTATATGAGTACTGGAACACTTGATATATTGGACTTGTACCCAAGATTAACCATGTAATGTATCAATTATACAATGTATGTGATGTAACTATATAACCTGAGCTTGTAAAAGCACCTTAATCACCTTCAGTGATTAAGTGCTTAATTGCACACTAGTTTCTCTGTCAGCTATCTCACCCTGTCAGAGTAAAAGAGACAAATGTATGTGAATGCATATGAGTGTATATATGTATGTATATATGTATATGTACGTATATATGTGTGTGTGTATGTATATGTATGTGTATAAAGTATATATGGAAGCTGATCAGAATTACATTTCACCTTTGTAAATGCACATTAATGACACTATGTAAAAGACACATCGAACACTATGTAGGGCATACGTAAATCTGTGTATCTATGTATTTACGTATGTAGGTTAGCTTAGCATTTTAAAAGCAACAAATCACCTTCTGTGGTTGATTGTTCAATAAACCCCTGAACTATATGTTTAACACATCTCTAACCCTGTCCATGGAGGACAGAAGAAAATGTATATATGCTGGTTAGCATTGTAAATGTGTGGCCACGTCTGTGGTAGAAAAAATTAATAATAATAATAAAAACTACACCATGACAATGGGAGGACCAAGAATAGTAGTAGCAGTAATATATAACCCTAAACCAAATGACAGAAGACCCAGTCAAGAGCATGACAACAACATGGCAGTTAACACTATAATTGAGAAGGCAGCCTCTGCTGCCTGTAGAAATAGGTCCCACTTGCTCATCATGGGAGACTTCAATCACAGAAGGATTGACTGGGAGAACAAGGAACGCATGGAGGCGAGGATACGTGGAGAGTCAAACTATTGGAGGTGGTGACTGGAAACCTTTTAACTCAGCATGTCAGAGAACCCACAAAGATGAGAGGAAATGACGAACCAGCGAGACTCGACCTAGTCTTCACTCTGAACGACTCTGACATAAGAGAAATCGGATTTGAGGCCCCAGTAGGAATGAGCGACGACAGTGTACTGGTGTTTGAGTACTTGATTGAAGAAGGGTTATTAAACTCGTGGAGGCATACTGAAAACAAAAGGTTGGCATTCCGAAAGGGAAACTATGAGGAGATAAGAAAATTCCTAACAGATATAGCATGGGAAACAGAGCTCAGGGGAAAGACGGCCCAAGACATGATGGACTACATCACGCAGAAGTGCAAGGAAGCAGCAAACAAGTTTGACCCAGTCCAAAAGGAAAACAGTGAAATGAAGATGAGAAACCCATGGATTAATCAGAGATGTAGGCTAGCTAAGCAGGAAAGTAAAAGGGCATGGAGAAACTATAGGAATAACAGGAAACTTGAGAGCAGAGAAAGATACCAGAGTGCCAGGAATAAATATGTCAGGATAAGAAGAGAGGCAGAAAGACAATTAGAAAATGACATCGCAAGCAAGGCAAAGACTCAGCCTAAATTGCTGCACAGCCACATCAGGGGAAAAACAACAGTAAAGGAACAGGTTATGAAATTAAGGATAGGGGCAGAAGGATTCGCTACAACCGACAAGGAAGTTTGTAAAGAACTGAATAAGAAATTCCAGGAAGTCTTCACCTTAGAGCAAGGAGAAATTCCGGAGATATGAGAAGGAATAGTTAACCAGGAACCACTAGAAGAGTTTGAGATTATCAGCAGGGTAGTAAGGGAGTGTTTACTAGAGTTGGATGTGACAAAGGCTATAAGCCCAGATGGAATCTCCCCTTGGATACTAAAGGAAGGAGCAGAAGAACTGTGCCTGCCACTCTCCATAGTGTATAACAAATCACTGGCAACAGGGGAACTGCCAGAAATTTGGAAAGCAGCTAATGTAGTCCTGATATACAAAAAAAGGGGATAGACAGGAGGCACTGAACTACAGGTCAGTGTCCATAACCTGCATACCATGCAAGCTGATGGAGAAGATTGTGCAAAGAAAGCTAGTGGAACATCTCGAGCGAAAGAACTTTGTAACACAGCATCAACATGGGTTCAGGGATGGCAAGTACTGCCTCACAGGGCTAATTGAATTCTATGACCATGCAACAAAAATAAGGCAAGAAAGAGAGGGGTGGCCAGACTGTATATTTTTGGACTGCCAAAAAGCCTTTTGATACAGTACCACACAAGAGGCTAGTGAAAAAGCTGGAGATGCAGGCTGGAGTGAAAGGAAAGGTACTCCGTTAGATAAGGGAGTATCTAAGGAACATGAGACAACGAGTCACTATGAGGGGTGAGGTCTCTGCTTGGCGTGACGTCACGAGTGGAGTCCCGCAGGGGGTTAGTCCTTGGACCTATACTGTTTCTGATATCAATGTTTGCTGATGATGCAAAAATTATGAGGAGAATTGAAACAGAGGATGATAGTAAGATGCTACAAGACGACCTAGACAGACTGAATGGATGGTCCAACAAATGGCTGCTAAAGTTTAACCCGAGTAAATGCAAAGTAATGAAACTAAGCGGTAGAAACAGGAGGCCAGACAAGATACAGAATAGGAGATGAAGAACTTAATGAAACGGAAAGAGAGAAAGATCTAGAAATTGATATCACACCAAACCAGTCTCCTGAAGCCCACATAAAAAGAATTACGTCTGCGGCATATGCGAGGCTGGCTAACATCAGAACAGCCTTCAGGAACCTGTGTAAGGAATTATTCAGAATCTTGTATGTTACGGCCACCATGGGACGCAACCGGGTTCCTTTCAAGTGGTACGAAAGTTCATATATCTGGCCCCAAGTTAGTAGAGGCTTTCAAGAGGTGAGCTCAGTAATGCAAGTAAATAAAAAGGGGAGGTACATTAAATACACAAGTTCGTCATTTTAACCATATATAATTTGTCTTCCCATCACCATATATATATATATTATATATATATATATATATATATATATATATATATATATATATATATATATATATATATATATATATATATATATATGAATGAAAACTCACACCCCAGAAGTGACTCGAACCCATACTCCCAGGAGCAACGCAACTGGTATGTACAAGACGCCTTAAACCACTTGACCATCACGACCGGACAAAATGAGGTGATAGCCGAAGCTATTTGAACCACCCCACCGCCGGCACTCGGATGAGTTTTCATTCGCATATAGTCCTGGGGACCATTCAGGCTTGTTCGCATTTGTGTTCCTCACGTGTGCCCCAAAGAATGAGGTGATTTGGTAAAATGCTATGCCCAAGATAACCATCCGAGTGCCGGCAGTGGGGTGGTTCAAATAGCTTCGGCTATCACCTCATTTTGTCCGGTCGTGATGGTCAAGTGGTTTAAGGCGTCTTGTACATACCAGTTGCGTTGCTCCTGGGAGTATGGGTTCGAGTCACTTCTGGGGCGTGAGTTTTCATTCGCATATAGTCCTGGGGACCATTCAGGCTTGTTCGCATTTGTGTTCCTCACGTGTGCCCCAAAGAATGAGGTGATTTGGTAAAATGCTATGCCCAAGATAACCATCCGAGTGCCGGCGGTGGGGTGGTTCAAATAGCTTCGGCTATCACCTCATTTTGTCCGGTCGTGATGGTCAAGTGGTTTAAGGCGTCTTGTACATACCAGTTGCGTTGCTCCTGGGAGTATGGGTTCGAGTCACTTCTGGGGTGTGAGTTTTCATTCGCATATAGTCCTGGGGACCATTCAGGCTTGTTCGCATATATATATATATATATATATATATATATATATATATATATATATATATAAAAGTCTTAAATGGAAACTATTACTACACTATGTACATCATCGCCTCTCTCTGAAGACACTGAACACTCTGTGAAGCTCACTCCGTGCCGTCTTTTACCGGGTTTCCTTATCCGCGGCACTACCCTCAGCAGGTACCAGGAAACAACGACGAGTCTACCCTGGCCACGTGCCAGCCAAATCACAATTCCACTAGGTGCCTCGTCGTGAAGGCCCACAACCACAGTCCAGCCTGTTGCTGGCAGGTACCAATCAGCCTCACGCTGTTAGGCTACTTCACGAGCGAATACTAGGGTTGCGAGCCCTAGGCAGGAGCTTCGTGTAACTCGCTGGTTACTCTCCTCTGTCGGCACCACAGTCGGTTGTCTCTTCCACCAGCCAGCCCCAGGTACGGCGAATCCCGTCACTGCCACTCCTCAGGCAGACAGTTGAACACTCTACAGTTCTCATCCGGCAGCGGCTCACTGCTTCTATAAAGCAGACTGGTGTTGAGACCTTGGCTGCCTTGGGTAGACTGACTCTTCATACTTCACAGCAGCCCTACGTTGACTCTGTGAATACAGACACGTCATCAGTACACTGGGACACTACATGGGACCACTAGGACATATCACTTACTGGCTTAGCCACAAACGTACACCTTTTCGCTCCATAGATGGCGCTCATTGTCTAAGCGCCACCTCACCAGAGGTCAGCACCGGCTACCTCTCGAGCTACTAGATCAGGAATCTAGCATCCCTTGCAGGTATATTCCAGTCATCACTAGATGACTGGAATATCAACATGGACAACACATGGTGTTGTCCATGTTGTGGGGGTTTTCGGGAGCAGGTTCACTGATGGCGTTGACGTCACTGCTCCGTGTTCCGACGGTGGACTTGGGTTCGTAACATTGAATACCACATACGTAAGACCAATCCTGGAGTATGCGGCCCCAGCATGGAGCCCGTACCTTATCAAGCACAAAACAAAGCTGGAAAAAGTTCAGAGGTATGCCACTAGATTAGTCCCAGAACTAAGAGGAATGAGTTACGAGGAAAGGCTGCGGGAAATGCACCTTACGACACTGGAAGACAGAAGAGTGAGGAGAGACATGATCACTACCTACAAAATCCTCAGGGGAACTGACAGGGTAAACAAGGATGAACTGTTCAACACTGGCGGTACGCGAACAAGGAGACACAGGTGGATACTGAGTACCCAAATGAGCCACAAGGACGTTAGAAAGAACTTTTTCAGTGTCAGAGTAGTTAACAGGTGGAATGCATTAGGCAGCGATGTGGTGGAGGCTGACTCCGTACACAGCTTTATATGTAGATATGATAGAGCCCAGTAGGCTCAGGAATCTGTACACCAGTTGATTGACAGTTGAGAGGCGGGACCAAAGAGCCAAAGCTCAACCTCCACAAGCACAAATAGGTGAGTACACACACAGCTCAATGCCAGCTCCCATGGAGTGTTCACTACTGAGCCTGATCAGCTCCCGGAGCTAAATGAAAAACCTGACGAGAAACTATTAGATATTAAGGTAACAGCTGAGGAAGTAAGAATATAACTGGCGTCACTAGATGTAACTAAAGCTACTGGGTCATCTTATCTTGAGATGATTTCGGGGCTTTAGTGTCCCCGCGGCCCGGTCCTCGACCAGGCGTCCACCCCCAGGAAGCAGCCCGTGACAGCTGAATAACACCCAGGTACCTATTTTACTGCTAGGTAACAGGAGCATAGGGTGAAAGAAACTTTGCTCATTGTTTCTCGCCAGCGCCCGGGATCAACCCTGGACGACAGGATCACAAGTCCAGCGTGCTGTCCGCTCGGCCGACCGGCTCCAGTTAGAGTATCACCATGGATGTTAAAAGAAGCAGCACAGGCCCTAACTCAGCATCCCTCTAGCACTAACCTTTAATGAGTCACTTACAAAGGGCGAATTGCCCAGCTGCTGGAAGAAGGCAAATGTTGTACCAATCTACAAGAAAAGAGATAGAGATGAGGCACTTAACTACAGACCAGTATCACTCATAACCAACCCCTGCAAAGTACTTGGAAAAATTATAAGGTTAAGACTAGATGCACACCTAGAAAGAATTAGGTTTGTAAGTAAACAACAACACGGCTTTAGAGAAGAGCAATTATGTCTGACGAACGTCCTGGAGTTTTATGATAAGGTAACGGCAAGAGAAGGATGGACAGGTTGCGTATTTCTCGACTGCCAAAAAATCCTTTGATACAGTACCACACCTAAGCTTACTACGCAAACTTGAGAGGCAGGCGGAAGCAGACGGAAACGCACTATCATGGGTAAGGTGATAATGTGACTGCACCCCCAATTGGAGGTGCAGTCACAGTGAGAGGTTGTGATAGCTGGAGCCCCGATTGCTGTAACATTATTATAGCAATAATGGAAGGATTAGTGAAGGAATTGATGAATCTAGTTGGAACTCTGAGAGCAGAGATGGATTCCCTACGAGAGGAGGTACGACAGCTGAAACATCGGGAAGAAACGAAGGAGGAGACCAATATTAACAAAACCTCGTCGTGGAAAGTCGTTAAGGACAGGGGTCTTAAAAAGACCTTGACAAGGCCGCCTACAGACGCCCTAAGGGCATCAAATTCATTTGCCGTGTTGGAAGACGAGTGCTGCGGTGAGCCCGCAGTTCACTCGAAACGGAAATCAACGAAGCACAGGCCCCCCAAAGTGCTCAGAAAGTTAAGGAGGTACCTAAACGAATTTTGGTTGTGGGAAATTTCCAGGTGAGGTATTTAGACAGGACGTTTTGTGCCAGAGATAGGGGGGAACAGGTTAAGGGTCTGCTATCCGGGAGCTGGAATTGGAGATATTGTTGACAACATCAAAGATATTATGACGGGAAATGGGAACAAACCCATTATTTGTATTAGTGCAAGGGGTAATGATGTTGGACGAGTTAGGAGTGAGGAACTGATAAAGAAATTTAACAAAGCTATAGAATTAATTAGGAGCAAGGGAGGAATCCCGATCATATGTGGCATTCTTCCAAGAAAGAGCGTTGGGAATGAATGGTTGTCGAGGGCACTTGGTGTCAATTGCCGGCTGGAAAGATAATGCAAATCAAATGCAATATCTTTCATAGACAACTGGGAACACTTCTATGGAAGAAATGAAATGTATGCTCGTGATGGGGTGCATCTATCGAGGGCTGGGGTTGTTGCTGTTGCGAACTCGTTGGAACCAGTAGGTAGAGGCAGTTGTTTGGGTTTAAACTAATAGTAGATAATGGTATGGGAATTGATAGGGAGGAAGGAGGTAATAAAAGTATGTGTTTGTTGGAGAAACAAATTGGCAAAATGATCAGGGAAAGAGAAGGGCCTCATAATAACAATACACTTAGGGTATATCACACTAACAGTAGAAGTCTAAGAAACAAAGTAAACGATTTAAATGCTCTTGTCTGTACAGAAAAAATAGATATTATTGCACTTACAGAAACGTGGATGAATGTAGAAAATAGTGAACTATTAGCTGAATATCAAATAAATGGATTTAAACTATTTCACACAGATAGATATATTAGACGAGGAGGGGGAGTAGCCATATATGTTAGGGACAATTTGAAATGTAGTCTCAAAGAGGGAATCAAAACTGAGCCACACACAGA
Source organism: Procambarus virginalis (assembly GCA_020271785.1). Lineage (NCBI taxonomy): Eukaryota > Metazoa > Arthropoda > Malacostraca > Decapoda > Cambaridae > Procambarus > Procambarus virginalis. Next base: position 71,833 of record WNGS01010678.1, read on the forward strand.
AACTGTTTGGATAGAATTAAACGAAAAAGCAAATAATATTATAATAGGAGTTATATATAGGCCACCAAATTTAGACAGAATGGAAGCAAAGCATCTGTGGGATGAAATATCTAGAGCATCTAGGTCTAACAGTATTTATGTCATGGGTGACTTTAATTTTAGTAGAATAAACTGGGTGAACAAAACAGGGAATAATGAAGCAGAAGATTTTCTAGAATTTATTGATGATTGCTTTCTTACGCAACATATTGAGGAACCAACGCGGGGAAATAATATTATTTAGATTTAGTGTTAACTAACAGGGAAACACAAACTAAGGACATGGAAAAAGAGAGTGAGCTAGGGAACAGTGATCATAAAGAAATCAGTTTTAGCATAGAATGGAATAGATCTGTAGGAGAAAATTCTGTTAAAGTGCCTGATTTTCGAAAAGCTGATTTCAATAGCCTAAGAATTTTTTTGGGTCAAATAGATTGAAATGTCTTGGGGATGGGGTGTGGACTAGACGTGAACCCAGCGACAGGTGACGGAAAAGGGGATTTCGATGTGGATTCAAAATATAACCTATTTAAAAATATTCTAAGCAAAGCCCAGGAACGTAGTATACCATATTAATTGAATAGATCGAATACAAATGATCCAAAGTGGATAACAAAGGATCTGATGAACCTTATAGGTAAAAAGAGAGCGTGGTTCAAAAGGATTAAGAATGGGGAAGTTACGTTAGAACAGGAATTCGTACAACTAGTTAGAAATGTTAAAACAGAGATAAGGAAAGCAAAAAGAAACTACGAAGTTCGCATAGCAGGGCAAGCAAAGACAAATCCTAAAGGGTTTTTTCAGTTATATCGAATTAAGATTAGGGAAAGGATAGGTCCATTAAAAACTGAGACAGGTCAAATAACGGATAATAACGAGGAGATAAGTAGTATTTTTAATAAATATTTTATATCTGTATTTACTAAAGAGGAACTTAACAATATGCCTTCAGCCGAACAAGTCTATGTGGGTGGGGACGAGGACAGGTTGACTAGTTTAGCAGTTACCAGGGAGGATGTAGTTAAACAAATAGTTAAACTCAAACCAAACAATCCCCAGGGCCGGATGAAGTGTTTGCCAGGGTGCTTAAAGAATGCAAAGAGGAGCTTTCCGAGCCACTGTCTACCATATTTAATAAATCAATAGAGTTAGGTAGAGTACTAGAGTCGTGGAAGGTAGCTAATGTGGTACCAATTTTTAAGAAAGGAGATAGATCACTTGCGTCAAACTATCGACCAATTAGCTTAACGTGTATTGTGG
>WNGS01010678.1:85542-104347 GCA_020271785.1 Procambarus virginalis
AGCCAACAAAGCGAAATGGACATTGAGCTTGAAATTCCATCGGGCGCAAGTGAGCTTTATGTACTAATATACAATTGTTATGAAGACTGAGGCAGGAGGAGGAGGAGGAGGAGGAGGAGGAGGAGGAGGAGGAGGAGGAGGAGGGGGGCAGCGGTAAACTCACCTCCCAGGATGGTCAGTACCGTAAGGTCACACAATGTTTACAGCAAGTACAACTATGGGAAGACAGCTAAGAAACAAAGGAACACAAGGCGTGATAAACTAATAACTAGCCAGTCCAACGAAGCTGCATGAAGATATAGACCGCCAATAAGGGATAAAGAAGTCAAGAGAAAAATAATTGCCCATGGTTAATAGACAATGTTTAGAGGCAAAATATGAGAAGTAAAAGATCTTGGAACAAATACATGGAGCACAGAACAGAGGAGAAGCACAACATGTATACGAGAGAGGGGAATGAATACGCAGGTATACGGAGAGAAGCTGTATGAGAATGGCATAGCACCCAAGGGCAAAGATCAGCCCTGACAACTAGTATATAGCCACTCAAGGAAGGCGATGTCGGTAAATGAACAAGGGATCCGGCTGAGTGACCAAGATTGATTGAAATAGAAATAACATCAGAGGAAGTAAAGAAACAATTAGAAGAGCTGGATGTGATAGGAGCCGTAGGGTCTGAGGAGATCCCACCAGGGGCCCTAAGAGGCAGCGGTAACCTTGCTATAGTCTTCATCTCCTCACTAGACACGGGGACACCGCCTTACATTTGGGAAGTGGCAAATGTGGTACCTATTTAGAAGCAAGCATATTGACGGGAGCCGCTGAACTACTGACCGGCATCAACTACAAGTCTTCCCTGTAAGAAATTAGAGAGGACTAATCATAAGAAGGCTCCTCGACTATTAGAGCATATACATTTTGTTACCAAGCACCAACATGGATTTACTAAAGGAAAATCTTACTTGACCAACCTATTAAGAGTTCTATGGCAAGATGACAACAATCACACAAGGATAGAGAGAACTGGGCAGACTGCATTTTCTTGGATTGCCAGAAAGCTTTAGACATTGTTCCTCACAATTCACTACTATGCTAACTAAACCAGGCGGGTGTATTGGGAAAAATAGTGAAGTGGGTGAAGGAGTACCATTCAGGAAGAAGGCAAAGAGTCATAGTAAGAGGACAGCTATATGAATGGAGAGAGAGGTACCTCAAGGGTCGGTACTAGGCCCCATCCAGTTCCTAGAATACGTAAATGATCTAACAGAGAAAGTCAGCTCATTCTTATTCATGTTTGCTGACGATGCTAAACTATTGAGGCGAATCAGAACTAAGGAGGACTTTAAAACAGTAGAAGATGACCTAGCCTAAACCATCCCGAGAGATGGTCTGAGAAATAGGGTATTGACTTTAACCCTGACAAATGCAAGGTTATAAGAATGCTAGTTGGAGCGAGAAGGCCTCAAATACAGTACAGGATGAAGGAAAAGCAACTGCCAACTTCTGAGAAAGAGAAAGACATAACAGAGTGGACATAACTGGAGATGTAACACCTGAGGCGCACATCAGCAGGATAACGAGGGCAGCATATGCCATACTGACGAACGTCCGGTTATCCTTTAGAAACGTTAGAAACTTTAGAAACCCGCTATTGAGCATGTTGCCCCAGCATGGGGTCCCTACCTAAAGAAGTAATAACAAAAGCTGGAAAGTTAAAAAAAAATATGAAACAAGACTCGCTCCTGAGTTATGAAGACAGATATGGCACTGGACCTCACAACACTGGAGGAAAGAAGGAATAGGAAAGACGTGATAACGACGTACAAGATACTAAGAGGGAGAGAGAAATTATATAGTACCAATGTTCAAGTTAAGGAACAGTTGAACGAGAGGACAAAATTGGAAACTGGAAGCACAGACGAGTCACAGGAATGTCAGATATAACTTGTTCAGTCTCAGTGTCGTATATAAGTGGAATGAACTAGATGAGGAAGTTGTCGAAGCTTTAAATGTAAATATGATAAGAAAAACGAGAGAAAAGAGTCACTGCAATGAATCAATGATGGTCGAAAGGTCTAAGAGCAGGTGTTCGACCCTGCAAGCTTAACTAAGCGAGAACACTCGCTTAGGCTCGCGGTCGAGCGAACAACGTTCGGGACTCGCATTCCACGAACCAGCTCCTAGAGGCATCTTATACTCTACGTTTTTCACCATCTGTTTCAATTTGGGAAAACACCGTCTAGTGTTGCTGGTAGATCGTCTCTCCTCACTCTTGATGGTTTTGTGATGTTGATGTAAGAAGTGTTTGTCTGCAACATCTATAAGTTTTTCTCCCCATGTCTCATCTCCCCAGTGGGAATCCTTATTTATCCAAGTCTCCGTGGTTGAAGTTCCCCAATATCAGGATTTTAGAGAAACTTACTACAATACCGTAGTGCTTAAATTAAGGTGAAGTAAAGATCCACTAAATGCATAACAGTATTAAAAACAAATTTTCGGATGTAACCTACACCCTTTATTAAGGTGCTATGTACATTATTCTGAACAACATTCTGGGAGTTTGCGTTTATTTGTGTGGTAGAGCGCCTCACTTGGCATGAGACGTCATTATAATTATGCTCCCTTGAGACTTCGAAGTTTCTGAAGAATGCTCAATTATCCTGATTTCAGGGAACTATGGGTAGGGTTCCGCGGAACCATTACTCAGTACTTGTGATATCCAGAGTAGGGATAATGATATCCAGAGTACGAATACTGTTTAGTGGAGGGATTTCAACATCACTGCTGTCACTATCCTCATGCCTCCCACTGTTACTATTCCAAGTATTCACTCTTGTTGGTCCGCTCCCTGTGCCAGCTTGGGTTCAAAGCTTCAGTGTAGCTGCAACAACAGAGCTACACAACCTCCTCCTCTGTGCATCCTGTCTTTCCTTATTACTTGGCACCCTCGTTGGAAGATTATATTTCCTATAACACTTGCCAGTTTCGTTTATATTAACGTGATCGTGTGCGACGGTACACGTTCTTCTAGTGCGGAGAATGGGCACTAGAAGAAAACCCAGACATAATAGAACTCACAGAAACAAAGCTAACGAAAACCATAACAAACGCAGTGTTGCCACAGGACTACTATGTAGTGAGGAAAGAGAGAGAAGGGAGAGGAGGAGGTGGTGTAGCTTTGCTGATAAGAAAAGGTTGGAGTTTTGAAGAGATGGTAAATCAGAACTGTAAAGGTTTCAGTGACTACATATCAGGCACCATAGCAACTGGAGGACAGAAAATTATAGTAGTAGTCATATATAACCCCCCACCGAATGACAGAAGACCCAGACAGGAATATAACAGAAACAACATGACCACCATCAATATAATAGAGAGAGAGCAGCTTCTGTGGCTAGCAGGAACGGATCCAGGCTACTAATCATGGGGGACTTCAACCATAGGAAGATAGATTGGGGAAACAGAGACCTACATGGAGGACCAGACACATGGAGAGCTAATCTGCTGGATGTGGCAACGAGAAACTTTCTAAGTCAACACGTCAAGGGACCGACAAGAATGAGAGGAGAGGATGAACCAGCCTTGCTTGATCTGATATTTACCCTAAATGAGTCGGATATAAGGGAAGTTAAGTTGGAAGCCCCTCTGGAAGTGAGTAATCATAGTGTATTGAGCTTTGAGTACCTGGTTGAGCTAGGAATTATCTCCCCAAAAAAGAACTGGGAAACAAAGGGCTGGCTTACCGAAAGGGAAACTATGAGGAGATGAATAAATTCCTATGGGATATACAATGGGACACAGAACTCAGAACCAAGTCCGTACAAGACATGATGGACTATGTCACCCAAAAGTGTCAGGAGGCTGTAAGCAGGTTTGTCCCGGCCCGACAGGAAAAAACAGAGAAGCAAAAGAAGAATCCGTGGTTTAATAGGGAATGTATGAAAGCAAAGGAGCTGAACAAAAGGGCTTGGAGGAACTTCCGTAATAACAGAACACCAGAAAGTAGAGAGAGATACCAGAGAACCAGGAACGAGTATGTTAGTGTGAGAAGAGCAGCTGAGAAAAGGTATGAAAATAATATACCTAGCAAAGTCAAGACCGAACCAAAACTACTACACAGTCACATCAGGAGGAAGACAACAGTGAAGGAACAGGTGATTAAACTTAGGATGGGTGAGGAAAGGTACACAGAGAATGACAAAGAGGTGTGAGGAACTCAACAAAAGGTTCCAGGAGGTCTTTACAATAGAAGAAGGAGAAGTCACGGCGCTAGGAGAGGTGACAGCAAACCAGGCGACCTTGGAAAGGTTTGAAATTACAAGAGATGAGGTCAAGAAACACCTATTGGAGCTGGACGTGAGAAAAGCTGTTGGGCCGGACGGAATCTCACCATGGGTACTGAAAGAGTGTGCAGGAGCACTTTGCTTGCCACTCTCCATGGTGTATAGTAGGTCATTGGAAACAGGAGACCTACCAGAAATATGGAAGACGGCTAATGTAGTCCCAATATACAAAAAGGGTGACAGACAAGAGGCACTGAACTACAGGCCCTTGTTCTTAACTTGTATACCATGCAAGGTGATGGAGAAGATTGTGAGAAAAAACCTAGTATCACATCTGGAGAGACGAGACTTCGTGACAACCCATCAACATGGGTCCAGGGAGGGTAAATCTTGCCTTACAGGCTTGATAAAATTCTACGATCAGGTGAGAAAGATTAAGCAAGAAAGAGAAGGATGGGCGGACTGCATTTTTATTTTTTGGACTGTCGGAAAGCCTTTTACACAGTACCCCATAAAAGGTTGATGCATAAGCTGGAGAAACAGGCAGGAGTAATTGGTAGGGCGCTTCAGTGGATAAGGGAGTACCTAAGCAATAGGAAGCAGAGAGTTACAGTGAGGGGTGAGACCTCAGAATGGCGTGAAGTCACCAGTGGAGTCCCACAGGGCTCTGTACATGGACTTATCCTGTTTCTGATATACGTAAATGATCTCCCAGAGGGTATAGACTCATTCCTCTCAATGTTTGCTGACGACGCCAAAATTATGAGAAGGATTAAGACAGAGGAGGACAGCTTGAGGCTTCAAGAAGACCTAGACAAGTTGCAGGAATGGTCGAACAAATGGTTGTTAGAGTTTAACCCAAGCAAATGTAATGTAAAGAAGATAGGAGTAGGAAGCCGGAGACCAGATACAAGGTATCATTTGGGAGATGAAATACTTCAGGAGTCAGAGAGAGAGAAAGACATGGGGGTTAATATCACGCCAGACCTGTCCCCTGAAGCTCATATCAAGAGGATTGCATCAGCGGCATATGCCAGGTTGGCTAACATAAGAACGGTATTTAGAAACTAGTGTAAGGAATTTTTCAGAACATTATATACAACATATGTCAGACCAATCCTGGAGTATATGGCTCCAGCACGGAGTCCATATCTAGTCAAGCATAAGACTAAACTGGAAAAGGTTCAAAGGTTTGCCACCAGACTAGTACCCGAGCTGAGAGGTATGAGCTACGAGGAGAGACTACGGGAATTAAACCTCACTTCGTTGGAAGTGAGTTGGACAGAAGAGTTAGGGGGGACATGATCACCACATTCAAGATTCTCAAGGGAATCGACTGGGTTGATAAAGACAGGCTATTTAACACAAGGGGCACACGCACTAGGGGACACAGGTGGAAACTGAGTGCCCAAATGAGCCACAGAGATATTAGAAAGAACTTTTTTAGTGTCAGAGTGGTTGACAAATGGAATGCATTAGGAAGTGATGTGGTGGAGGCTGACTCCATACACAGTTTCAAGTGTAGATATGATAGAGCCCAGTAGGCTCAGGAACCTGTACACCTGTTGATTGACGGTTGAGAGGCGGGACCAAAGTCCCAGTCTTTGCAAAGTCCAAAGTTTGCAGTCTCCGTGGTGTAGTGGTAAGACACTCGCCTGGCGTTCCGCGAGCGCTATGTCATGGGTTCGTATCCTGGCCGGGGAGGATTTACTGGGCGCAATTCCTTAACTGTAGCCTCTGTTTAACGCAACAGTAAAATGTGTACTTGGATGAAAAAACGATTCTTCGCGGCAGGGAATCGTATTCCAGGGACCTGCCCGAAACGCTACGCGTACTAGTGGCTGTACAAGAATGTAACAACTCTTGTATATATCTCAAAAAAAAAAAAAAAAAAAAAAAAAAACAGAGCTCAACCCCCGCAAGCACAATTAGGTGAGTACACACAGGTCAAGCGGGATGGTAAGACAACAGAACAAAGCTGGAGGAGAGGGACTGGACGAGTCACACATGGAGATGATTGCTAAGGCATGGAAAGGAATCAGTGGGGAATTGAAGGACCTGAGGAAACTATAAGTAAGCTGTAGATAGAAGCAGCACAAGAGGAGATAAAAAGCCTAAAAACGGGTCCTCCTCAGACTCTGGTCCAGGGGACCAACCCCCAGGTACCAGGAGATGTAGCAATGGCAGGGACCGCAACAATTGGCCCAATCTTCGCTGAAATACTGAAGAGCCCAGGAGCAATGTGCACAGTCAAAGAAGTTGTAATGAAAGCAGTAACCTCACAGGAGGCAGCTAGATGCACAAGCCAGCTAATGGAAAGGAAAAGAGCTGTAGTAGTGGTAGGTGTGAAGGAACAAGAGGGCTCCACAAGGGAGGAATGGAGGGCTAAAGACAAAGCTGAAGTGGCAGGGATATTAATTAAAGGACATAGGAATGGAAGGGGCTGAACGAGACATAGAACAATTTTTCCTGATTGGCCAGTACAACAGAGACAAAAAGAGATTGATCAAGGTAATATTCAAGAGCGAGGTTATCAAAGAGGACATCCTTGTAAAGAAGAGCAAACTGAGATATGCAAGGAATTACAGAGGTATATCTTCAGAGGGACATGACCAGGGAAGAGATAGTAAGGGCGGCAGATGCAAGGAAAAGGCGCAGGGAGAGGAAAGGGAGACAGGGAACCTCAGCCTCCAACCCAGCAATCCCAGAAGGAAGTGGGGGGACCCCAATCCAGCAACTCAGGAACCCCAGAGGGGACTGCAACATCCCAGCCCACTACCCAATAGGGCTCCCCCTAACCCCCAGCACAAACCCTTCCTTGCCCCTGCACAATGCTCATCATATCACCCAAATCCTCCCTCTCCCCTTACCCCGAATATCACCTGCTTTCCAAGTACCTGGTCTTCTTCATGCCCCAGGCAGGCCCAGGCAAGACCTAAGCCCTCCATCCCCCACCCCACCTCCCCCTGAACCCCTAGCAACTACCTCACAGGAGGATGAGCATACCCAAGTAGCAATGACCATAGAACAACTTCCTACACTTGTGGGGAGTGAGGGTGAAATTGGATATAAGAAAGTGAGCTTCAAGGTAATGTACTCAAACATTGATGGGATTACCAATAAAGCAAGTGAACTGGCAGAAAGGATGCAAGAAGAAAACCCTGATGTAATAGGACTCACAGAAACAAAATTGTCAGGAGTCATAACAGATGCTGTGTTTCCAAAGGACTACTATATAGTAAGGAAAGAGAGGGAAGGGAGAGGAGGTGGAGGAGTGGCCCTGCTGATAAGGAAGGATTGTAGTTTTGATGAGATGGAAATTCCGGGCTGTGATGGGTTCAGAGATTACATAACAGGAACTATAACAACGGGTGGACCTAAGATAACAGTGGCAGTCATTTACAACCCTCCCTTAAATGACAGAAGACCTAGACAGAAGTTTGATAGGAACAATATGGCAACCAATAATATAATTGAGAGAGCAGCTTCTCAGTTGCCTGCAGGAATGGCTCAAGACTCTTAATCATGGGCGATTTCAACCATGGAAAGATAGTCTGGGAGAATGGGGACCCACATGGTGGTGTAGATACATGGAGAGCTAAACTCTTGGAAGTGGCAACAAGAAACGTTCTGAGCCAGTATGTCAGGGAACCCACAAGAGTGAGAGGCAATGGTGAACCAGCTAGACTCGACTTGATATTCACCCTGAATGAGTCAGAAATAAGGGAAGTCAAAATTGAAGCCCCCATAGGAATGAATGACCACAGTGTACTGACTTTTGAGTACTTGGTGGAGGTCCCGATCCCATCCTTGGATAACCTATCCAAGGATGGGATCGGAGAGGAAAAGACTAAATTACCGAAGAGGAAAATATGACGAGATGAGGAACTTCCTAAGTGGAATACCATGGGAAACAGAACTTAGAAACAAGAATGTGCATGACATGATGGATTTTGTCACCCAGAAGTGCCAGGAAGCTGCAGATAGGTTTATCCCGGTCCAAAAGGAGAAAACGAAAAACAACAGAAAAACCCATAGTTCAACCAAGAATGCAAGGTAGCGAAGCAACTGAGTAAAAGAACCTGGAGAAACTACAGAAATAACAGAACACCAGAGAGCAGGGAGAGATACCAGAGGGCCAGAAATGAGTACCTCAGAGTGAGGAGGGAAGTAGAGAGACAGTATGAAAATGACATCGCGAGTAAAGCAAAGACCCAACCAAAGCTGCTCCACAGCCACATCAGGAGGAAAACAGCAGTGAAGGAACAAGTGATGAAATTGAAAAAAAGGGGAGATCAGATACACAGAGAATGACAAGGAGGTGTGTGAAGAACTCAACAAGAGATTCCAGGAGGTCTTCACAATAGAACAAGGAGAAGACCCTGCACTAAATGAGGAGGAAGCAAACCAAGCAACCTTCGAGGAATTTGACCTCACCTGTGATGAGGTCAAAAGGTGTCTGCTGGAGCTGGATGTAACAAAGACTGTTGGGCCTGACAGAATCTCACCATGGATACTAAAGGAAAGTGCAGAAGCACTAAGTGTACCACTCTCTATGGTGTATAACAGGTCACTGGAAACAGGAGTCCTACCAGAAGGTTGGAAGACAGCTAACGTGGTCCCAATATACAAGAAGGGTGACAGGCACTACAGGCCAGTTTCCTTAACTTGTATACCATGCAACGTGATGGAGAAGATCGTGAGGAAAAGGCTCGTAGAGCATCTGGAGGGAAATAACTTTGTAACGCACAACCAACTTGGGTTCAGAGATGTCAAATCGTGCCTCACAGGTATAATAGAATTCTATGACCAGGCAACAAAAATTAGGGAAGAAAGAGAAGAGCGGGCCGACTGCATTTTCCTGGACTGCTAGAAAGCCTTTGACACAGTACCCCATAAAAGGCTGTTAAAAAGTTGGAGCAACAGGCAGGAGTAAAAGGGAAGGTGCTCCAGTGGATAAGGGAGTACTTAAGCAACAGGAAACCGCGAGTAACGGTGAGGGGGGGAGACATCAGTGTGGCGAGATGTCATCAGCGGAGTCCCACAGGGCTCAGTACTTGGACCCATCCTGTTTCTAATATATGTAAACGATCTTCCAGAGAGTATAGACTCATTCCTTTCAATGTTTGCTGATGATGCAAAAATTATGAGAAGAATCAAGACGGATGAAGATAGACAGAGACTACAGGATGACCTGGACAAATTGAAGGAATGGTCTAGAAAATGGCTAGACCTTGTATACCACTTATATCAGACCAATCCTGGAATATGCAGCTCCAGCCTGGAGTCCATACCTAGTTAAACACAAGACAAAGTTAGAGAAGATTCAGCGATATTCCACCAGGCTCGTCCCAGAACTGAGAGGTATGAGCTATGAGGAAAGGCTAAAGGAGCTGAACCTCACGTCCCTGGAAAACAGAAGAGTAAGGGGAGACATGATAACCACCGACAAAATTCTCAGGGGAATTGCCATGGTGGACAAAGACAAACTCTTCAGCATGGGTGGGACACAAACAAGGGGACACAGGAGGAAACTTAGTACCCAGATGAGCCACAGAGACGTTAGAAAGAATTTTTTCAGTGTCAGAGTAGTTAATAAATGGAATGCACTAGGCAGTGATGTGGTGGAGGCTGACTCCATATACACAGTTTCAAATGTAGATAAGATAGCGCCCAGTAGGATCAGGAATCTGTACACTAGTTGATTGACAGTTGAGAGGCGGGACCAAAGAGACAAAGCTCAACCTCCGCAAGCACAATTAAGTGAGTACAATTAGGTGAGAACACACACACACACAACACACACACACAAACACACTCTCTCTCTCTCCCCCTCTATATATCTCCCCTCTCTATCTCCTCTCTCTCCCTCTCTCTCTCTCTCTCTCTCTCTATCTCTCTCTCTCTCTTCTCTCTCTTCTCTCTCTCTCTCTCTCTCATAGGGGGAAAACATGGCAGGGACACAAACTCAGGGTGACAAACGCAGGAGGACAAACCACGGCAGAACAAACTCAGAGGATGGAGAGGAACAGGAAGCCTTGATGAAGGGAGTATTCCAGCAAATGTGGGATGAATTCAGTGAATTAGGTAATGAGGGAGAGAGTAGCCAACCTGCAGGATGAACTAAGGGCAGCAAAGGAGTAGATAAGAAGCCTTAAGGAGTCTCCCCCACAATACCGACACAACCGTACCTCAGGGTGATGGGAATGCTACTGTGGAGGGGACCTCCAGACACAGCCCTCATTTGCTGAAATGCTTAAAAAGACCCTGAAGCTAGGTCTGCAGTTAGGGAAGTTACCATGGAAGTAGCTTCCTCTCTGAAAGCAGCTAGATGTACTAGCCGGCTGATAGAGAGAAAAAGAGCAATAGTAGTAGTAGCAAGCTTTAAAGAGCAAACAGGGACCAGCCCAAAGGAGCGGAGAGACACGGACAAAAACATAGTTACCGAGATCCTTAAAGAGGTAAGGATGGAGGGAACTGACCAAAATGTTGAAAAGGTTTTCAGGCTTGGAAAGTACAACAAGGATAGAGACCGAATGATAAAGGTGGTATTCATGAGTGAGAACACGAAAGAGGAACTGTTAGCAAGGAAGAGTGGTCTAGCAAATGTACAGAAGTTCAAAAAAGTATTCCTGCAGAGGGATATGGCAAGGGAAGAGAGAAGGTGGGCAGCAGACGCGAGGTAGGAGCGCAGGGAGAGAGAAAGGAATCAGAGAACCACAACCCCAAACCCTACAATCCCAGAGGGGAGTGCGGAACCCTCCTCAAACAGTGCAACAGTCACAGGGACTGGAGCACCACCCCCACATTCTACCCAACAGACACTCTACCTGCCCTATCCCCTGTCAGCCCCCCACTAGTACCCACCTAGTGCCCCCTCCCCCAACCACCCCCCTCCTCCACTCACCCCAGGACCTCCCTTCTTCCCCATCCCCCAAGCAATCCCTTCTCCCACATGCCCTCCCATTTCTCCCACCCCAAGTCCTCCGTTCTCCCTCACCCCCAAAACCCCCTCTCCCCCACTTTCACCTAAGCCTTCCCCCCTCCACCACTCCGACTCACCCTCCTTCCTTACCCACATCAGCCTTCCCTTTCCCTCCATGCCCCCCCAAGCCCACCGCCCTTTTCTTCCCCCCATCCCCCCAAGCCTGTCCTCCCCCACCATGCTCTCCCAAGCCTCCCCGGCTTTCATACCCCCCAACCCTCACCCTCTCACTCTCCCCCCAAGCCTCCCCCTCTCACCCCCTACCCTCCCCCTCTCCCCCACCCCCAAGCCCTTTCCTCCTCCACCAGTCTCCCTGTACCAGATCCTCCCAGCTCCTACTCACCCCAGATCCCACAGCCCCCCCCCCCAGAGGAGAAGCAGAAGAGAGTCAGTTTCAGGGCAATGTACTCGAACATAGATGGATCACAAGCAAGGCAAGTGAACTAAGGGAAAGAGCACAAGAAGTGAACCAGATGTAATTGGACTCACTGAAACAAAACTCTCAGGAATCATAACAAATGCAGTGTTTCCCCAGGAGTACACAGTAATAAGGAAAGAGAGGGAAGATAGGGGAGGAAGCGGAGTGGCCCTACTCATGAGAAAGGAATGGAGTTTCAAGGAGATGGCTATCCGGGCTGTGAGGGTTTCAGACACTACTACTGAAATGGATAAAGGGCTATTTGTCTAATCGAACAGCATAAGTTTTGTTTAATGGTGTTAAAAGCACCGAGAGTAAACACTTTCAACTAGGAACTCCACAAGGAGGGGCCCTCAGCCCCTTGTTGTTCAACGTTCTGATGCATAAACTTATTAAAGATCTTCCAACTAATAATAAAGACACTTGTCATTTGTTATGCTGATGATATATGTTTGCAGGCTGCCTCCGAGCCTAGAATGCAAGTTCTGCTCGATGCTTTTGCTACTAGAGCTGAGGAATGTGGCCTCCTTATCTCTGTACAGAAAACTCGTGCCCTCATTCCATGTGGTATTCCACCACCCAATTATCATATAGATGGGCGAGCACTTGAGAACTGCGAGTCTTACAGATACCTTGGTGTCCCCCATGAACGACTCTGGGTACCTTTCTTCTCTCAAGAGGAGACTGTGGGAGAGATTAAAACCCTTGCGGGTCCTCGTTGGTGTCAATCATGAAATTAACGTGAGACTTGCTAGAATGTTTTATGTATCATTTATACGCTCTGTGATTGACTACAATGCTCTACATCTCACACTGTATACTGACAAAGAGCTGAAATCTCTTGAAATCTTGCAAAATGAAGTTATGCGTCTCATCCTTGGGGCTCCAAAGTCCACGAGAATAGTTAATATGAGAGCAGAGTTAAAATTACCTACCATAAGTGAGAGAATTTTGTCTATTAGCACAGTTTTCGGCGTGAAGGCAATGAGTAGATCTAGGCAGCACATGAAGTTTGAAGCTAAACTTTCTAATATGCTGCACTCACCTGAGGTCTATAGAAAAAGAACGAAATCTGATTATGTATTTTGGTTCTACAAGGTAGCCAATTCCATCAAAATATTAAATATGTACCCAACTCAATTAATGATTAATCAACCAATTACTCCATGGGATTACTGGGATCTATCAGTTGATTTTGTAAATGCGCCCAAGATAGTGTGCACTCTACATTATTAAAACAGTTAACACTGAAAAGCATCACTGAAAGTCCTCAGAGTATGGGTAACGATGTGTATCAGTGCTATACCGACGGCTCTGTAGAAGAAGGTGGACGATGTACCGGATGTGCATGTAATATATTTGAACAATCTTCTCTCGTACATACAGCAATGAAGCGCGTCAATGACTGGGCAAGTACAACTCAAACCGAACTTGCAGGCATATACCTTGCCACTGAATTTTTAAAAGACAAAGGCAGTGGACTTATATACTGTGACTCGCAGAGTGCACTCCTGGCATTGAACGCACATAGTAGTGACACCCAGAAAATAGTCAGTGATATTCGAATGAATGTTTTAGCTGCTAAAGAAAACAGATTTGAAATTAAATTCCTATGGATACCATCACATGTTGGCATCTCAAGGCATGACACTGTTGATATGCTTGCAAAGACAGCCTGTAGAAAACCAGTGGTAGAAATTGATATGGGTGTTTCATTAGCAGTGACAAAGAGAATACTTAAACAAATATCTAATGAAGATCTCACCGACCTAACAAATTCACAAAGACCTGAAAGTTGTAGCATTAAATATTATGATAGATATCGTGAGGAGACATTCACATATGGGACTAATAGAACAAGAACCCGGCAATGTGATGTTATAGTGGCCAGAATACGCCTGGGATATAGACGTATCTGGCAGCTTTCTCAAAACCCAAATGTCGAGTACACAATGTGTCAACTTTGTGAAAGAGAAAACATGCACTCTCTTGAACATTATATTGTAGAATGTCCCATATTGACTGACTTTCGCCCTCCTGGGCTAAGGTATGCTGAACTGTGTAATTACTATATGAGTACTGGAACACTTGATGATATATGGACTTGTACCCAAGATTAACCATGTAATGTATCAATTATACAATGTATGTGATGTAACTATATAACCTGAGCTTGTAAAAGCACCTTAATCACCTTCAGTGATTAAGTGCTTAATTGCACACTAGTTTCTCTATCAGCTATCTCACCCTGTCAGAGTAAAAGAGACAAATGTATGTGAATGCATGTGTGTATATATATGTATATATGTATATGTACGTATATATGTGTGTGTATGTATATGTATGTGTATAAAGTATATATGGAAGCTGATCAGAATTACATTTCACCTTTGTAAATGCACATTAATGACACTATGTAAAAGACACATCGAACACTATGTAGGGCATACGTAAATCTGTGTATCTATGTATTTACGTATGTAGGTTAGCTTAGCATTTTAAAAGCACCGAATCACCTTCTGTGGTTGATTGTTCAATAAACCCTGAACTATATGTTTAACACATCTCTAACCCTGTCCATGGAGGACAGAAGAAAATGTATATATGCTGGTTAGCATTGTAAATGTGTGGCCACGTCTGTGGTAGAAAATAATAATAATAATAATAAAAACTACACCATGACAATGGGAGGACCAAGAATAGTAGTAGCAGTATATATACCCTAAACCAAATGACAGAAGACCCAGTCAAGAGCATGACAACAACATGGCAGTTAACACTATAATTGAGAAGGCAGCCTCTGCTGCCTGTAGAAATAGGTCCCACTTGCTCATCATGGGGGACTTCAATCACAGAAGGATTGACTGGGAGAACAAGGAACGCATGGAGGCGAGGATACGTGGAGAGCCAAACTATTGGAGGTGGTGACTAGAAACCTTTTAACTCAGCATGTCAGAGAACCCACAAGATGAGAGGAATGACGAACCAGCGAGACTCGACCTAGTCTTCACTCTGAACGACTCTGACATAAGAGAAATCGGATTTGAGGCCCCAGTAGGAATGAGCGACGACAGTGTACTGGTGTTTGAGTACTTGATTGAAGAAGGGTTATTAAACTCGTGGAGGCATACTGAAAACAAAAGGTTGGCATTCCGAAAGGGAAACTATGAGGAGATAAGAAAATTCCTAACAGATATAGCATGGGAAACAGAGCTCAGGGGAAAGACGGCCCAAGACATGATGGACTACATCACGCAGAAGTGCAAGGAAGCAGCAAACAAGTTTGACCCAGTCCAAAAGGAAACAGTGAAATGAAGATGAGAAACCCATGGTTTAATCAGAGATGTAGGCTAGCTAAGCAGGAAAGTAAAAGGGCATGGAGAAACTATAGGAATAACAGGAAACTTGAGAGCAGAGAAAGATACCAGAGTGCCAGGAATAAATATGTCAGGATAAGAAGAGAGGCAGAAAGACAATTAGAAAATGACATCGCAAGCAAGGCAAAGACTCAGCCTAAATTGCTGCACAGCCACATCAGGGAAAAACAACAGTAAAGGAACAGGTTATGAAATTAAGGATAGGGGCAGAAGGATTCACTACAAACGACAAGGAAGTTTGTAAAGAACTGAATAAGAAATTCCAGGAGGTCTTCACCTTAGAGCAAGGAGAAATTCCGGAGATATGAGAAGGAATAGTTAATCAGGAACCACTAGAAGAGTTTGAGATTACCAGCAGGGAAGTAAGGGAGTGTTTACTAGAGTTGGATGTGACAAAGGCTATAGGCCCAGATGGAATCTCCCCTTGGATACTAAAGGAAGGAGCAGAAGAACTGTGCCTGCCACTCTCCATAGTGTATAACAATCACTGGCAACAGGGGAACTGCCAGAAATTTGGAAAGCAGCTAATGTAGTCCTGATATACAAAAAAAGGGATAGACAGGAGGCACTGAACTACAGGCCAGTGTCCATAACCTGCATACCATGCAAGCTGATGAGAAGATTGTGCAAAGAAAGCTAGTGGAACATCTAGAGCGAAAGAACTTTGTAACACAGCATCAACATGGGTTCAGGGATGGCAAGTCCTGCCTCACAGGGCTAATTGAATTCTACGACCATGCAACAAAAATAAGGCAAGAAAGAGAGGGGTGGCCAGACTGTATATTTTTGGACTGCCAAAAAGCCTTTTGATACAGTACCACACAAGAGGCTAGTGAAAAAGCTGGAGATGCAGGCTGGAGTGAAAGGAAAGGTACTCCGTTAGATAAGGGAGTATCTAAGGAACAGGAGACAACGAGTCACTATGAGGGGTGAGGTCTCTGCTTGGCGTGACGTCACGAGTGGAGTCCCGCAGGGGTTAGTCCTTGGACCTATACTGTTTCTGATATCAATGTTTGCTGATGATGCAAAAATTATGAGGAGAATTGAAACAGAGGATGATAGTAGGATGCTACAAGACGACCTAGACAGACTGAATGGATGGTCCAACAAATGGCTGCTAAAGTTTAACCCGAGTAAACGCAAAGTAATGAAACTAAGCGGTGGAAACAGGAGGCCAGACAAGATACAGAATAGGAGATGAAGAACTTAATGAAACGGAAAGAGAGAAAGATCTAGAAATTGATATCACACCAAACCAGTCTCCTGAAGCCCACATAAAAAGAATTACGTCTGCGGCATATGCGAGGCTGGCTAACATCAGAACAGCCTTCAGGAACCTGTGTAAGGAATTATTCAGAATCTTGTATGTTACGGCCACCATGGGACGCAACCGGGTTCCTTTCAAGTGGTACGAAAGTTCATATATCTGGCCCCAAGTTAGTAGAGGCTTTCAAGAGGTGAGCTCAGTAATGCAAGTAAAATAAAAAGGGGAGGTACATTAAATACACAAGTTCGTCATTTTAACCATATATAATTTGTCTTCCCATCACCATATATATATATATATATATATATATATATATATATATATATATATATATATATATATATATATATATATATATATATATATATATATATCTTAAATGGAAACTATTACTACACTATGTACATCATCGCCTCTCTCTGAAGACACTGAACACTCTGTGAAGCTCACTCCGTGCCATCTTTTACCAGGTTTCCTTATCCGTGGCACTACCCTCAGCAGGTACCAGGAAACAACGATGAGTCTACCCTGGCCACGGGCCAGCCAAATCACAATTCCACTAGGTGCCTCGTCGTGAAGGCCCACAACCACAGTCCAGCCTGTTGCTGGCAGGTATCAATCAGCCTCACGCTGTTAGGCCACTTCACGAGCGAATACTAGGGTTGCGAGCCCTAGGCAGGAGCTTCGTGTAACTCGCTGGTTACTCTCCTCTGTCGGCACCACAGTCGGTTGTCTCTTCCACCAGCCAGCCCCAGGTACGGCGAATCCCGTCACTGGCACTCCTCAGGCAGACAGTTGAACACTCTACAGTTCTCATCCGGCAGCGGCTCACTGCTTCTATAAAGCAGACTGGTGTAGAGACCTTGGCTGCCTTGGGTAGACTGACTCTTCATACTTCACAGCAGCCCTACGTTGACTCTGTGAATACAGACACGTCATCAGTACACTGGGACACTACATGGGACCACTAGGACATATTACTTACTGGCTTAGCCACAAACGTACACCTTTTCGCTCCATAGATGGCGCTCATTGTCTAAGCGCCACCTCACCAGAGGTCAGCACCGGCTACCTCTCGAGCTACTAGATCAGGAATCTAGCGTCCCTTGCAGGTATATTCCAGTCATCACTAGATGGTGTTGTCCATGTTGTGGGGGTTTTCGGGAGCGGACTCACTGATGGCGTTGACGTCACTGCTCCGTGTTCCGACGGTGGAATTGGGTTCGTAACATTGAATACCACATACGTAAGACCAATCCTGGAGTATGCGGCCCCAGCATGGAGCCCGTACCATATCAAGCACAAAACAAAGCTGGAAAAAGTTCAGAGGTATGCCACTAGATTAGTCCCAGAACTAAGAGGCATGAGTTACGAGGAAAGGCTGCGGGAAATGCACCTTACGACACTGGAAGACAGAAGAGTGAGGAGAGACATGATCACTACCTACAAAATCCTCAGGGGAACTGACAGGGTAAACAAGGATGAACTGTTCAACACTGGTGGTACGCGAACAAGGAGACACAGGTGGAAACTGAGTACCCAAATGAGCCACAAGGACGTTAGAAAGAACTTTTTCAGTGTCAGAGCAGTTAACAGGTGGAATGCGTTAGGCAGCGATGTGGTGGAGGCTGACTCCGTACACAGCTTTATATGTAGATATGATAGAGCCCAGTAGGCTCAGGAATCTGTACACCAGTTGATTGACAGTTGAGAGGCGGGACCAAAGAGCCAAAGCTCAACCTCCACAAGCACAAATAGGTGAGTACACACACAGCTCAATGCCAGCTCCCATGGAGTGTTCACTACTGAGCCTGATCAGCTCCCGGAGCTAAATGAAAAACCTGACGAGAAACTATTAGATATTAAGGTAACAGCTGAGGAAGTAAGAATATAACTGGCGTCACTAGATGTAACTAAAGCTACTGGGTCATCTTATCTTGAGATGATTTCGGGGCTTTAGTGTCCCCGCGGCCCGGTCCTCGACCAGGCCTCCACCCCCAGGAAGCAGCCCGTGACAGCTGAATAACACCCAGGTACCTATTTTACTGCTAGGTAACAGGAGCATAGGGTGAAAGAAACTTTGCTCATTGTTTCTCGCCAGCGCCCGGGATCAACCCTGGACGACAGGATCACAAGTCCAGCGTGCTGTCCGCTCGGCCGACCGGCTCCAGTTAGAGTATCACCATGGATGTTAAAAGAAGCAGCACAGGCCCTAACTCAGCATCCCTCTAGCACTAACCTTTAATGAGTCACTTACAAAGGGCGAATTGCCCAGCTGCTGGAAGAAGGCAAATGTTGTACCAATCTACACGAAAAGAGATAGAGATGAGGCACTTAACTACAGACCAGTATCACTCATAACCAACCCCTGCAAAGTACTTGGAAAAATTATAAGGTTAAGACTAGATGCACACCTAGAAAGAATTAGGTTTGTAAGTAAACAACAACACGGCTTTAGAGAAGAGCAATTATGTC
>WNGS01010678.1:105347-118332 GCA_020271785.1 Procambarus virginalis
AAGAGAAGGTGGGCGGACTGCATTTTTTGGACTGTCGGAAAGCCTTTGACACAGTACCCATAAAAGGTTGATGCATAAGCTGGAGAAACAGGCAGGAGTAACAGGTAGGGCGCTCCAGTGGATAAGGGGAGTACCTAAGCAATAGGAAGCAGAGAGTTACAGTGAGGGGTGAGACCTCAGACTGGCGTGAAGTCACCAGTGGAGTCCCACAGGGCTCTGTACTTGGACCTATCCTGTTCTGATATACGTAAATGATCTCCCAGAGGGTATAGACTCATTCCTCTCAATGTTTGCTGACGACGCCAAAATTATGAGAAGGATTAAGACAGAGGAGGACAGCTTGAGACTTCAAGAAGACCTGGACAAGCTGCAGGAATGGTCGAACAAATGGCTGTTAGAGTTTAACCCAAGCAAATGTAATGTAATGAAGATAGGGGTAGGAAGCAGGAGACCAGATACAAGGTATCATTTGGGAGATGAAATACTTCAAGAGTCAGAGAGAGAGAAAGACCTGGGGGTTGATATCACGCCAGACCTGTCCCCTGAAGCTCATATCAAGAGGATAACATCAGCAGCATATGCCAGGTTGGCTAACATAAGAACGGCCTTTAGAAACTTGTGTAAGGAATCTTTCAGAACATTATATACCACATATGTCAGACCAATCCTGGAGTATGCGACTCCAGCATGGAGTCCCTATCTAGTCAAGCATAAGACTAAACTGGAAAAGGTTCAAAGGATTGCCACCAAACTAGTACCCGAGCTGAGAGGTATGAGCTACGAGGAGCGACAGCAGGAATTAAACCTCACTTCGTTGGAAGACAGAAGAGTTAGGGGGGACATGATCACCACATTCAAGATTCTCAGGGGAATTGACAGGGTTGATAGAGGCAGGTTGTTTAACACAAGGGGCACACGCACTAGGGGACACAGGTGGAAACTGAGTGCCCAAATGAGCCACAGAGATATTAGAAAGAACTTTTTTAGTGTCAGAGTGGTTGACAAATGGAATGCATTAGGAAGCGATGTGGTGGAGGCTGACTCCATACACAGTTTCAAGTGTAGATATGATAGAGCCCATTAGGCTCAGGAAACTGTACACCTGTTGATTGACGGTTGAGAGGCGGGACCAAACAGCCAGAGCTCAACCCCCGCAAGCACAACTAGGTGAGTACAACTAGGTGAGTACACACACATACACATTCTCGGGGGCCTGTGGCTGAGTGGTCAACGCTCTAGATTCGTAGTCCTATGGCCCGTGGATCGATCCCGGAGATGGCGGAAACAAATGGGTAGAGTTTCTTTTACCCCTAATGCATCTATTCACCTAGCAGTAAACAGATACCTGAGAACTAAACAGCTGTTACGGACTGCTTCCTGGGGGTGCTTGTGTGTTTGTGAAGAAAAAAGTTGATTGACAGTTGAGCGGCGGGCCGAGAGAACCAGAGCTCAGCCCCAGCAAGCACAACTAGGTGAATACACACACATACACACACGCGCGCGCACGCAAACACACACATCCAGAGGGTATAGACTCATTCCTTTCAATGTTTGCTGACGATGCCAAAATTATGAGAAGGATTAAGACAGAGGAGGACAGCTTGAGGCTTCAAGAAGACCTGGACAAACTGAAAGAATGATCCAACAAATGGTTGTTAGAGTTAAACCCAAGCAAATGTAATGTAAAGAAGATAGGGGTAGGAAGCAGGAGGCTGCAGATACAAGGTATCATTTGTGAGATGAAATCCTTCAAGAATCAGAGAGACAGAAAGACCTGGGGGTTGATATGACGCCA
The DNA here is from genome assembly GCA_020271785.1 of Procambarus virginalis. Lineage (NCBI taxonomy): Eukaryota > Metazoa > Arthropoda > Malacostraca > Decapoda > Cambaridae > Procambarus > Procambarus virginalis. The sequence continues at coordinate 107,143 of WNGS01010678.1, forward strand.
GACCTGTCCCCTGAAGCCCAGATCAAGAGGATAACATCAGCGGCATATGCCAGATTGGCCAACAAAAGAAAGGCTTTAGAAACTTGTGTAAGGAATCATCCAGAACTTTGAATACCACATATGTCAGACTAATCCTGGAGTATGCAGCTCCAACATGGAGCCCATATCTTGTAAAGCATAAGACTAAACTGGAAAAGGTTCAAAGGCTTACCACCAGACTAATACCCACACTGAGGGGTATGAGATATGAAGAGAGACTACGGGAATTAAACCTCACGATGCTGGAAGACAGAAGAGTAAGAGGGGGAGATGATCACCACATGCAAGATTCTCAAAGGAATTGATAGGCTAGATAAAGACAGAATATTTAACTCAAGGGGCACACGCTTTATGGGACACAGGTGGAAATTGAGTGACCAAATGAGCCACAGAGACATCATAAAAAACTTTTTTAGTGTCAGAGTGGTTGACAAATGGAATGCATTAGGAAGTGATGTGGTGGAGGCTGACTCCATATACAGTTTCAAGTGTAGATATGATAGAGCCCAGTAGGCTCAGGAATCTATACATCTGTAGATTGACAGTTGAGAGGTGGGACCAAAGAGCCAGAGCTCAACCCTCGCAAGCACAACTAGGTGAGTACACACAGGTGGTGGACGGAGTGTGAGGAGGCAGGAGGCACACTGCAGCAGGCTACACGAATACCAAGTTACCTAAGTTTGGGAACAGGTTGAGGGGTGTAAATGGGGTCGCAAGTTACATAAAGGTTGAGAGAAGTTTAAAAGTAAAGTATAAGGTACAAGAAAGTGAAAGTGAGTGAAAATTCTGAGTTGAAAAAGTTTATATTCTACAACAAACGATCGTCAATAACAAAGATGGCCGCCATCACGGTGAAGGTAAACACACCAACAGATGATTGTTTTAAAGGATTCTCACCACAAGATATAGTATAATGAAAGGAGTTTTTCTTGGTAGGTTAGAGATAGTTGAGGATATGCTAAAGAAGTATGAAGAAAGAGTACTTGAGTTAGAAGAAGAAAATGGAGCTCTCGGGAGTCAGTTTCACCCTTTAAAATGAAGTATTCTTCAGCAAGAATTAGAAGTACTAAGAAATGCCCAGAGACCTGAAAGCTGCAGTATTAAAAGTTATGACAAGTTTTGTAATAATAGGTATTTGTATGGTCAGCACAGTAACCGAACCAGGCAATGTGATGTTGTCATTGCGCGAATTCGCCTTGGCTATCGACACATCTGGCAGGTTAGTGAGGCTGAGCCACTACCAGAATACTCAGATTGTAAACTCTGTGATAAACCTTTAATGAATTCACTAGAACACTACATTGATGAATGTGAAACCGTAAAGGACTTTAGACCTCCTGGCCTCTTGTACCACCAACTGTGTAACTATTTTATTGACTCAGGTGTTCTGGACGACATCCTAACAATTTACCCAAAATTTGCTTGTCCATTTTAAAGAATGAAGAACAATTTTTATTTATATTGCTTCTAAGCTGCATCACTTATGAACCCATCCCTGCCCTTGTGTGGCAGTGCACAATAGAAAGTTGTTTTCACATATCCATATATTAAAACATTGATTGTAACCATGATATATATGTGCTTCCGCCTACAGTTTAGACCTATTGTCTTATGTATGACCCTCTGTCCTGCGTGACAGTGAATACTAGCATTATCCTCACTTTAATAAGACTATCAAAATCCTCAGATTAGGCAAAATTGTAATTAATTTTGTCAATAAAGATGTTAATAATAATAATCTTCAGCAAGGTAACAAAATTACTGCATTACCGGACAAGGTAAAGATTCAGGAGGAACAAATCAAGGAATTAGTAAAAAACAGTGAGATATGGCAAGTGAAGAATGGTGAATTTGAAGAAATAAAGAAGAAAGTAGACTCATATTGTGAACAAGTCCAAGGAACAATGAGGGCTAACATGGAGTATGGCGAAGAGATGCAAGGAGAAACTTCATGGACAACTCACATAGAGGAGGTTAATAAAGATCTAGAAAAGTACAAAGAAGAAATAAAAGAGACACATGCGCAAGTTGTAGAAGAGAAAGAGGCAATCAAGGAAGTGTGTTTGGAAGTCAAACCCAGAAATGACAAACAAGAAGCAGAAATTAGGCAAGAATTGGTTACTAACAGTAAACTAGTACAAAACACTGCAGATAGAAGTAAATCCATAATAATTTTCGGGTGTTTAGAAAAGGAAATATCACCTACGATGGACAGAGCAGCAGAAGAGATAAAAATATGAAAATCAAAGAATTGAACTATCAGGGGAAAGCGCCAAGTCATTATGACTATACAGCACTGGGAAGGGGTCAGGATAAGGATTTGGGGTGGGACGGGGGGAAGGAATGGAGGGAAGGAACTACTTTCCTAAAATAGTAAGTTTAGGAGAAGGCCTAAATTGAAAGGAAAATGTCAGTGATTTTAGGAGGATAGGAAAATGAGAGATAAGAACCGCCCCTTAAGGGGTCACATTTAATGGAGTGAAACACATGACGGAAGTGCTCACAAAAGCCAGGAAATTGCAGTGTGATGAGGGTGGGAAACATTGGTCAGTAAGACAAGACTTCTCGAAGGAAGACAGAGAAAAGCTAAAAATTAACCTCGTTGAAGCAAAACGTCTAAATGGGAATAGAAATGAAGAAGAAAGAAATGTTTTTTTCTACAAAGTGTTAGGAACTGGAAAGCTAGTGAAATGTTACATAAAAACAAAGTAACAAAATCATTAGAGGAAACGAAAAAAAAGGACGAAAAGAATGGGAATATGTTCCTGAAAAAACATGAACATGTTTTACGAGGAAAGGCTGCGGGAAATGCACCTTACGACCCTGGAGGACAGAAGAGTAAGGGGAGACATGATCACAACCTACAAAATCCTCAAGGGAATCGACCGCGTAAACAAGGATAAACTATTCAACACTGGTGGGACGCGAACAAGGAGACACAGGTGGAAACTGAGTACCCACATGAGCCACAGGGACGTTAGAAGGAACTTTTTCAATGTCAAAGTAGTTAACGGATGGAATGCATTAGGCAGTGATGTGGTGGAGGCTGACTCCATACACAGTTTCAAGTGTAGATATGATAGAGCCCAATAGGCTCAGGAACTTGTACACCTGTTGATTGACAGTTGAGAGGCGGGACCAAAGAGCCAAAGCTCAACCCCCGCAAGCACAAATAGGTGAGCACACACTCAAACACACACACAGTGCCCGAAGCCTAATTTAACAAGGGAGAAACAGTCTGGTGTATCAGCGACTGGTCTTCAGTGATAAAGGCAACACTGAGGGATGTGAGAGAGAACCACAGTACAATATACTGAGACAGAGAGAAGCATATGGGCGGAGGACATACATATGTAGTATGTCCAGCATACTGGACATGCACACTCTGCTCCAGTATGTTGGAGCTGTGTGTGTGTGTGTGGAGCAAGTGGTCGTCCACACCACAGGAGTGGTCGTCCACACCACAGGAGTGGTCGACCACACCACAGGAGTGGTCGTCCACACCACATGAGTGGTCGTCCACACCACATGAGTGGTCGTCCACACCACATGAGTGGTCGTCCACACCACAGGAGTGGTCGTCCACACCACATGAGTTGTCGTCCACACCACATGAGTGGTCGTCCACACCACATGAGTGGTCGTCCACACCACAGGAGTGGTCGTCCACACCACAGAAGTGGTCGTCCACACCACATGAGTGGTCGTCCACACCACATGAGTGGTCGTCCACACCACATGAGTGGTCGTCCACACCACAGGAGTGGTCGTCCACACCACAGGAGTGGTCGTCCACACCACATGAGTGGTCGTCCACACCACAGGAGTGGTCGTCCACACCACAGGAGTGGTCGTCCACACCACAGGAGTGGTCGTCCACACCACATGAGTGGTCGTCCACACCACATGAGTGGTCGTCCACACCACAAGAGTGGTCGTCCATACCACAGGAGTGGTCGTCCACACCACAAGAGTGGTCGTCCATACCACAGGAGTGGTCGTCCACACCACAAGAGTGGTCGTCCATACCACAGGAGTGGTCGTCCACACCATAGGAGTGGTCGTCCACACCATAGAGTGGTCGTCCACACCACAGGAGTGGTCGTCCACACCACAGGAGTGGTCGTCCATACCACAGGAGTGGTCGTCCATACCACAAGAGTGGTCGTCCATACCACAGGAGTGGTCGTCCACACCATAGGAGTGGTCGTCCACACCATAGGAGTGGTCGTCCACACCATAGGAGTGGTCGTCCACACCACATGAGTGGTCGTCCACACCACATGAGTGGTCGTCCACACCATAGGAATGGTCGTCCACACCACATGAGTGGTCGTCCACACCACAGGAGTGGTCGTCCACACCACAGGAGTGGTCGTCCACACCACAGGAGTGATCGTCCACACCACAGGAGTGGTCATCCACACCACAGGAGTGGTCGTCCACACCACAGGAGTGGTCGTCCACACCACAGGAGTGGTCGTCCACACCACAGGAGTGGTCGTCCACACCACAGGAGTGGTCGTCCACACCACAGGAGTGGTCGTCCACACCACAGCCTCCCGGCCTCCCAGCTGGCCTGCCTCAGAGCAGTCTCCGCGGAACTGTCTCAATATGAGCAGATCAAGTCGTCTGCGGGTGCGGACCCTCACCATGACCTCCTCGCCCAACTCTGAATGAAACCAATCAAACGCTGACAGCACACTCAGGCTGCCTCCTGCACCAGAGGGCTCCCTCAGGCCGCCTCCTGCACCAGAGGGCTCCCTCAGGCCGCCTCCTGCACCAGAGGGCTCCCTCAGGCCGCCTCCTGCACCAGGTGGCTCCCTCAGGCAGCCTCTTGCACCAGGTGGCTGCCTCAGGCTGCCTCCTGCACCAGGTGGCTGCCTCAGGCTGCCTCCTGCACCAGGTGGCTTTCTCAGACAGCCTCTTGCACCAGGCAGCTCCCTTAGGCAGCCTCCTGCACCAGGTGGCTGCCTCAGGCTGCCTTCTGCACCAGGTGGCTGCCTCAGGCTGCCTCCTGCACCAGGTGGCTGCCTCAGGCTGCCTCCTGCACCAGGTGGCTCTCTCAGACAGCCTCTGCACCAGGCAGCTCCCTCAGGCAGCCTCCTGCACCAGGTGGCTTTCTCAGACAGCCTCTTGCACCAGGCAGCTCCCTCAGGCAGCCTCCTGCACCACGGGCTGCCTCAAGCTGCCTTCTGCACCACGTGGCTGCCTCAGGCTGCCTCCTGCACCAGGTGGCTGCCTCAGGCTGCCTCCTGCACCAGGTGGCTCACTCAGACAGCCTCTTGCACCAGGCAGCTCCCTCAGGCAGCCTCCTTCACCAGGCGTCTCCCTCAGGCAGCCTCTTGCACCAGATGGCTCCCTCAGGCAGCCTCCTGCACCAGGTGGCTGCCTCAGGCTGCCTCTTGAGCGAGTCTGAGGATATATACAGGCTCACTCCCTCGGGAAGGTCGTTAACATAAATTAGGAAAAGCAGCGGCCCTACGACCAAGCCTTGAGGGACACCATTAAGACATTACAAGACTTGGTACCGGTCGAGGGCGGACCAAAACTTCGTCGTCTTTATTTTCTGATGTGTGGTTTGGTCACCATATCTTCAGCCAGGTTATTGTGACAATTATCGTGTGCTTGTGACACCACTTGTTACATTCCTCCAGCTTGAAACCTTCTTTATGACTGTGACTCTTTGCTTTCTGTCCTGCAGGCACTGCCTTATCCAGTTCAGTTTTTTTCCCAGTTATCCCAGCCTGCTTCTCCATCGTGTACAACAATCCTTCATGATGAACAATATTAAAGCCTTTCTGACAGCCTAGAAAAATACAGTCTTCGTAAGCCACTTTTTCGCATCTTATTTTAGTAACTGTCACAGAATTCAATCAGGCTTCTCAGGCACGACTTTCCATTTCTAAATCCATGTTGACCTTTTGTCTCACAGTCGTGATGGCTTGGTGCTTTCCCCTGATAATTGCCTTGCCTTGGAGACTTCCTGTCTGAAGCATTTTATTAAAAATTTCATAATAGGTGGCAAAGTTCTTCTGCAGCCTCCTTCAGGAGCTATGGTGAGATGAGGTCTGATCCCAATGACTGTGTCGCATCTAGTTTCTCCAGGTGTTTTCTTGCCTCTTCAGTTGCTACAGTGTCATCCATTGATTCTTCCGGCTTTTCATCTCCCAACCTTGGTCCCCACACTGCGAAAATCTTGTGAAATCTCTTGTTGAGCTCTTCATATGCCTCATTATTATTTTTTATGAGAATTCCTCCTTGTCTCCTCAATCTGTACATGGTGTCATACTGTTGTTTTTCTCCTTATATGGCTATGGAACAGCTTTGTCTAGTCCTTAGCTTTTGTAGCAATGTCATTCTCAAACTTCCTCTCGGCTTCTTTCCTACTGTCCTCTGTTCCTAGTTTTCTGTACTTTTTCAGGTTATTATTTCCCCTTTCTTAAACTTCCCTACATCTCCTATTGAACCAGAGGTTTACTTTACTTTTATCGTCCACCTCCTTCTTCAGAGGTATGTACTGCTCTGTTGCATCAGCATATTTACAAGCAAAAAATACATCATATCATTTGCTGCCTTCCCTTCCATGTCTCTTTCCCATTGCATTATATACAGAAAGTTCCTCGTCTTATTGAAGTCCCTACATCTACTCCCTCTTCCTCTTCAACAGGTTTCTTTGTGCAACTAACTCCTGTAGCTCCCCTATGTACTCAAAACAAGACAATGCAGTGGTCTCTAGCGTGTAGAGGCCTCTCATACTCTATTTTTTCCCCACTTCTTCCCCAATTTGGGAAAACACCAGGACTAGTGTTGCTGGGGGTCCTCTCCTTTCACTCTTGCCGGCTTCATAATATGCTGTTTTAGCAAGTGTTTTCGTCTGCAATATCTTTCAGTTTTGTTCTCCATGTATAATTCCCTCTTTGAGCAGTCATTATTTATCCAGTTTATTTCCCTGTGGTTAATGTTCCTTGTATTACGACTGTCGTTTTTGTTCTTGCCACTGTGGCTACTTTTCCCATTACTACAGACAATTCTCCCTGCATTTGTCATATTCTTCCATCGCCGTTCTATTGTTTTGGAGGATTAAAATCATCATTTCTACTCTCTTCATGTCTCCCACCGTTGCTGTTCCTTTTGTGAGCTCTTGTTGGTCGGCTTCATTTATTTCTTCAAAGTTCCAGTGTAACTGTAGCAACAGGGCTACACCACCTCCCCCTCTGTTCACTGTCTTTCTTCATTGTTTGACATCATCGTGAGAAGATTGTATTTCCTCTAGCACATGTCAGTTTCGTTTTCATTATCGCAGTCAAGTGTTGTTGTTCTTTTGCCACTCTTTCCTGTAACTCTACCCTTTATTTGTAATTCCATCTGCATTTGTATATATTATTTTTATGCTACTCATCGTAAGTGGGCTGCTTTAGTTTTTTTTCCGAAGGGTGTTTGTTCATGTGGCTTCATTTCCCTGTCTGACAGTGCAAAGGGCGTTCTGATTATCTAGCCACTCATTCCTGCATGGTCTTGTGGGTACCTTATTAGGCTGGCCAATAACACGGCACCCAGCAGCACCTACTATATATATATATATATATATATATATATATATATATATATATATATATATATATATATATATATATATATATATATTAGTATATTTTGGTATTAGCCTTTCTTGTAAACATATGTTATTAAATATGACCGAAAAAGTAAGATTAATAATTCTAACACGAATTTTCTCAATATTTCTTATGTTTCTTTTCACTGTCGATGGTAATTGAAAAATCAATTCTCCAAAATTCATTTTTATTTTAGTCTGACGTGACACTTGAACGCGTTTCGTAATAACTTATTACATTTTCAAAGACTTTAGTTTGCACACACACAACTATAACCTGCAAACACTAAACAGAGTTTTACTATACTATCATTTAAACAGCTTTTATCTTATATACCCGCAATTGGGTGAGGTAACCTCACCCAAATGCGGGTATATATATATCTATATATATATATATATATATATATATATATATATATATATATATATATATATATATATATATATATATATATATATATATATATATATATATATATATATATATATATATACAGAAGAGTTCTTACATTCTTGTACAGCCACTAGCAAGCATAACATTTCGAGCAAATCCTGAATCCAAATTTTCCCCGGAATATGACCTCACCAAATCGTTTAACAACCAGATAGCCAATTCACTACTGGGTGAACAGAGGCTACAGTTAAGGACTGGCACCTAGTAAATCCTCCCCGGCTAGGATACGAACGCAGGTCAAGGTTCTCGCGAACCGCAGGCGAGTGAGTGTTACCACTTCGCCACGGGGACTGCTTAAAAGACTGTTCTGCTCTCTGCTGTCAGATTGGCTTCTTCCTGTGCACTGTTTGTGCCATTTTTCTGGTCTCCACGCATTTCGCATTTTCTTTTATTTCCTGATTCTCTTTGCTGCCTACCTGTCCTCCTTAGACATGTCTTNATATATATATATATATATATATATATATATATATATATACCTCTGGCTGGAAGAAGGGGACCCTTAGCCTCGAAGGAAACCACACATGACGCATTAGAGGGAATGTTTAGGTCCCCTACAATACAGTTTCTGTGTGCTTTTTTCCTACCACCCCCTTCCCTTTTATTTTTTATTGCTTTATATACTTAAAGGTTACAAGATATACATTAGTTCATACGAAGAGTGCTTAAATCTCTTAAATAAATATGGATCTCTTGAGGCTCCTTTGTTTCCAGACAGAAACCGAGGATGCAGCAGGCGTTTCCCCTCTGGATCGCCACACTGAGGCGCTGAAACAAAAAACTGGCAGCTCTTTGGTCGCTGGTGACGTCAATGAGCTTGGAGCCCAATTCCTTGAGAAATCATGAGGCATTTTTGCCCCAGGGGCCGTGCGTCTTAGGCGCCATGGGAACAAAGGTGTATCGACCTTCCAATCGCCAGTATATGACTGATTTTACTATTTCCCTGTGGTTGGCCGCCCCACCTGCTTGATCAGCACCGAAGTGTACATAGGTGTCAACCAGGGTGGATACACATATCTTGTCCCACACCAACTGTCTGCCCTCCTTCCATGAGTATACAGTGATGCCATCAGGGCAAAGTGCGGGGAAATCCGGGTTTTGGTCCCCTAGGATGCAAGGTTCTCTTTCCGCTGGGCACTGAGCTGAGACGAGGCTTTTCTTGATGATGTCATTGACCTCGTTGTGTCTTGCATGCCAGCCCTTTGTGCTTCCGCAATGCAACCCATGCAGTCCATATTGGTCTGCTTCCACCTGTTGCTAATACACTTGTATTCAGTGTGAATTGGGGCACCAAGGCGGAGGTCCACTGTTACACGAAGGGAATCTGGATTTAGACGCGTGCCCATTGCAGACATGGGTACTGCCAGGAGGAAGTCTCCTGCATGGGGCGCATGCACTGCTCTGAGGCGGGCTTTTTCCTTGTCTGATGTTGCGGCGCTGAGCATGGCATCAGCTATTTTTTCCACTAGAGGGTGGTCCCAGCTGGACTGCTTGTGTTTTCTTTGTTGGCTCTATGATGGGTGCTGGAGCTGCAAGAGCATCCCACTGATTTGAACATTCAGTGAGATCAGGATCGTGTATTCCTGCTGAATCACTCAGGAATTCAGGTAGGATATCTCTTAAGAGATCGTGCGATGCATGGGAGGAGGAAAGGAGGGCTGGGAGAGCAATCTGGGAGGTTGTGCGGACACCAAGGCCGCAGAATCTTACAGGGAGGGTTGCTTGCTCCCCACTGAGACATGAACGTCGCTAGAAAACCTGAGAGAGGAGACATGATAGACATAAACTAGAAGTGACATGAGGGAGGGGGGATGAAATATTCACAACGCCGACCCACACAACAGCAGGGAGCCGAGAAAGCGTAGCAAACAGATGAGGCATAGAGATACAACCAGGTTTTGAAAGGCCAGATATGATATGATCTTTTCATATCTAGAAACCGTCCAGATATGAAGAAGATAATATCATATCTGGCCGGATTTAGGAGTTAGATATAATATTATTGAAAAACATGTTGGGTTACGGCGTAAGACAACTGACGGTTGGGACGCCGTGGCGGACATGCTAAAACTCGAACCTGCAGGCACAAATAGGTAAGCACACACACACAAAATGTTATATGACAAAGAGTTCTGGGTAGACGGGACACCACACGCGTAACTCTCATCCTGTAACTACACTTAGGTAATTACACACACACACACACACACACACACACACACACACACACACACACACACACACACACACACACACACACACACACACAAACACACACACACACACACATACACACACGCGCACGACTAGCGAGGTCCGTGGAAATTCGTCAATTTCTCGGGACATTGAAGGATTATTGAGGCTAGATCATAGTATTTGGCCTCTCGCAGTGTGTAGCTAGCAGGGTGCTACATAGCATAGTCATATCGCTAGCGATTGTGCGAAGAAATCAAAAGTGGAGCTAGTGGATCACCGGTGCATAGTGCGGAGGACAGCGTAGAGCGACTTGACCTGACCTGGCCAGGTGGGTCGACCCGCCGTGGAACTGGTGATTGTGTTTGTTGGGTGGTGATTGTGATCAGTGATACAGTAAATTAGTGAACCGCAACACAACGATACAGTGACTGTCTCCAGAGTTTTGTGTAGATAGAAGAACACCTTAGTGAATCACCTAGCGGAAGCCGACGACGTAGCATCATCATCGACCATATGTCATCACTCATCTAGTTGTGTGAGCGGGAAACAATCTGGTAGGTACCCGCCTTTCTGGTCAATTAATCAGGTGTACAGTGTGAGGTAAAATAGTATCAAATTCTTGTTCAGGATATTATATATCTTTAAAATCTCAGCGTGGCTCATTGGGTAGAAGTTACCGCTTACGGGAACTAGGGACACACTCACGCACGCACGCACGCGCACACGCACCCCACACCCCACACACACGCGCCCTGATTAACACATTTCGTGGAAAAAGGATAAATCCTCCCATAATCCACCCTCATCTACCTGCCGTAAGCTGACCTCACCTCACCTCTCAACCCCATCCCAAGGCACACACACTCTCTCTCTCTCTCTCTCT
>WNGS01010688.1:0-21341 GCA_020271785.1 Procambarus virginalis
AAGGGTTAAAGCCAAAGTCAAGAAATAAAGTTAAGTTCATAAATGGCCTCTATTAGAGTCAAACTCAATATTTGGGGCATTCACGGAAACTCATACAAAAGATTACATGGATGGTGAAATCTGGATTCCAAATTATAATTTATATAGATGTGATAGAAAAACTAGGTCAAATGGAAGAGTAGGTCTGTATTAAAGAGGACCTGGTATGCACAGAACTACTAACTCAACTAATGAGGTGGTAGAGGTACTTGGAATTAAGGTAGAGAAACTAAACCTAATTATTATTCTATTATATAAACTGCCAGATACAACGGTTGAGGAATTCACAGAGCAGATGCACAAAATAGAGAGCATACTTGATAACCTAGCAAACCCAGCTCCAGATATTATCTTCCTTGGAGATTTCAATTTACCGAGTCCAAGATGGAGAATGGCAAACACAAATATCATAGCAGGGGATGACCCAGGAAATAACCAACCACAGGTCAGAGAACTTTTGAGATTGTGACAAGTTCTCGCTCAATCAACAGATTACAGAACCAACTAGGAACGAAAACACACTAAACTTGTTATTCACAAAAAATGATGAACTAATCAGAGACATTACAATCTCAGATACTTCATACTGTACTCAGACCATAAGCTCATTTAAGTGCGAACTAGCATGAATGGCGGTAGTAGGTCTCGGAGACTCAACAAGCGAGAAGGAGTATTCAATCAATTCAATTTCAACAATAAGAGGATCGACTGGGAAAAAGTAAATGTAGACCTTGCAACCATTCAATGGGAGACGGTCTTAAGCGACAAAACTTCCACACAGGGAATAGCTCAACTGACAGCTAAAGCTTACAAGGTCTGCTTGAAGCACGTGCCTGTGAGGAGGGGCAGAAAGAGGACCACTCTAGAAAGAGAACGCAGACGACTGTACAGGAGTAGGAAAAAAATAACGGAAATGCATCGGCAGACACAACTATCACATGGAAGGAAAATAAACCTAAGCAGGGAGATTGAAGAAATAGAACAAATGTTGAAGCGATCATACGAGTCTGAGGAAATGGAATTGGAACCGAAAGCTATACAAGAGATAAAGAAAAATCCAAAATATTTTTTCACATATGCAAAATCAAAATCAGAAACCTCGACCAGTATTGGACCGTTAACCCTTAAATATCGCATGGCTATACACCATTTGACACCCACAGGCGCATACAAAAAAAAAAAAAAAAAAAAAAAAAAAAAAATTCTTCCTAACCTGTTAATTTGTGTTCACTGATCATGGGAAAAATAATAAAAAAATTGTAAGTGGCATATATTGCCCGCTATAGGGCGGGGAAGTCTGGCAAAAAACAGGCTCTGACTCAGTGTGCGTCCCAGGCGGTCTGTTGATCGCCAGCTGTCAGGCCGGAGTTGCCACAAAGAGATAATTACCCAATTATTTCTATGTCTCTGATTGATTTTTCGTAGTTTTTTGGCTGTAATGTTAATCAATAGTGTGTAGTGTGATATATTTATATAATAAAATGAGTGAATCATCCCTGTACTAAAAAATATGGTGTGCATATTGTTGATTCAATTATGTTCATCAAACAGTGAAAAATACTTTGTCGGTTATTACACTATATACACAGGTTATACATAAGTATCTGCATGTTTTGTTCACCATAACGAACCACTAAGTTGCTATTATGCGTCAAAAAGTAACGAGGAGTGACTGCCGTGTACCAGCCAGCCACTCACTCCCTCCCTCAACACCTGACTCACCCACATTCTCCTCCCACAATACTGTTTTTGCTTTTATTCACTATATACAGACGTTATATATAAGTATCTACATTCGTGTTCACCATAACGAACCATTAAGTTGATATGCTGAGTGGCAGTGGCAGCCCATCACTGGCTGCCACTCCCTCCCTCCCTCACCTCACCTGACTTGCCACCATTCTCCACCCACCATACTGTTTTTGCTTTTATATACAGACGTTATATATAAGTATTTACATGTTTTCTTCACCATAACTGTACATCTAAGCTTGTATGGTGAGTAAAGGCACAAAGACATTGGACCTCACACAGTATGTGTGAGAACCTCACACAGTCAGCTGGCTGCCACCCTCAAGACCAGACGCACTAATATTTCTCTTCCAACACTACTGTTAGTGGTGTTATTACGCTATATACACACATTATATATAAATATCTACCGATTTTATTCACCATACTTGTACAAGTAAACTGGTATGGTGCCCAAAGACCATCGTGGTCACTGGTAAACAACATGATAAATCGTGCAGACGACGCCACCGCCCTCACCAAAATGGCGGCTCCCAACCTACTCCTCTTGCTGTTTATACCCTCTATACACACGTTATACATTAGTATCTACATTTGTGTTCACCATAGCAAACCACTAAGCTGGTATGGTGAGTTCAGTCGATAAAAGGTGGCCACACACAGTCAGAAGACACTGCCACTACCCTCCCTCCCACAGCATTACTCCTCCCTCCATGGAGCACAGCGCTAAATATCACCACAATCCTCCTATTATCAGAACCCTGGTCAGTTTTATCACAGTCAGGGGTCTTCTGTAATAATATCATCGCTACATAATAGCATGAACAAGTATATTATGGCATTTTTAGGCGATGCTATGGTCACAAGCTGAACAGCAGTGTTGTGAGCTCATGCTGCGTGCATCAGGCTTGGTAGCTCACTCAATACTGAGACCCCTAACACCCGGGAATTTGGCCCACGATTTTTTTTAAAATGGCGTCTGTTTACAAGAGCCCTGATGAAGGTGTGGTGAACCCCGTGTATCCGCGGGCCGTTTAAATCATGCATAGTACTCCAAAGCATCATATGATGCAATGCGCAATTTACTGCAAGTCGGTCAAAGCATCATATGATGCGATGCGCCTTTTAAGGGTTAATTACAAATGAAGGTATGTACACAGAGGACAACAAAGAGATTAGTGAAATTCTAAGAAGCCAGTATGAGGCTATGTTTAGCACACCAATGAACAACATGAAAGTTGATGACCCAGACAGCTTCTTTATGAATGACATTCAAGCTGCAGATAATATAATGGATATTACCACAAACTCTGAAGACTTTGAAAGAGAAATTGACAATTTGCCTTTGCGCTCAGCTCCTGGGCCTGACTCATGGAATTCAATATTCATAAAGAAATGTAAAGTACCAGTAGCGCGAGCACTCAACGTAATATGGAGAAAGAGCCTAAATACAGGGAAGATACCAGCAGCACTTAAATCTGCAGATATAGCTCCTTTGCATATGGGTGGGAGTAAAGCCTTGGCAAAAAATTATAAACCAGTTGCACTAACATTACACATAATAAAAGTGTTTGAAAGAGTGATTAGGAATCAAATTTCTAGTTTTATGGAAAACAATGAGTTGCACAACCCAGGACAACATGGATTTAGAGCAAGAAAATCCTGCCTGTCACAGTTACTCAACCACTATGACAAAATCACAGAAGCTCTATAAGAAAAGCAAAATGCAGATGTTGTATACACAGACTTTGCAAAGGCGTTCGACAAATGTGACCATGGGGTGATAGCACACAAAATGAGGTCAATGGGAATAACTGGAAAAGTAGGACGCTGGATACTCAATTTCCTGTCGAACAGAACACAAAGAGTAACAGTCAATCAAATAAAATAGAGTTCAAGCGATGTTAAAAGCTCTGTACCTCAAGGTACAGTCCTTGCACCGCTACTGTTCCTTATTCTCATATCAGATATAGACAAAAATACATGTCACAGCTTCGTGTCATCCTTCGCAGATGACACAAAAATCAGCATGAAAATTACCTCTGCTGAAGACATTGAAAAATTACTAGCAGATGTCAACAAAGTTTTTGATTGGGCAACAGAAAATAACATGATGTTTAACAGTGATAAATTTCAGATACTCAGGTACGGCAAAAATGAGTATCTGAAACATAATACAGGGTACAAAACACAATCGAATCTTCCCATAGTAGAAAAACAGCATGTCAAGGATTTGGGAATAATGATGTCCGACGATCTAACGTTTAGGGAGCATAACCAAGCAAATATTGCGTCAGCCAGAAAAATGATAGGATGGATTACAAGAACTTTCAAATCCAGGGATCCCATCACAATGGTTGTACTCTTCAACTGACTTGTGTTGTCCCATCTCAAGTACTGCTCAGTACTCACTTCCCCCTTCAGAGCAGGAGAGATTGCTGAAATAGAAGGAATACAGAGAACATATACGGCACGCATAGACGAGATAAAACACCTAAATTATTGGGATCGTCTCAAAGCTCTCCAAATGTACTCTCTAGAAAGGAGATGAGAGAGATACCAAATAATATACACATGGAAAATACTGGAGGGCCAGGTCCCAAATCTACACAGTAAAATAACAACGTACTGGAGTGAACGATATGGAAGAAAATGCAGATAGAACCAGTGAAGAGCAGAGGTGCCATAGGCACAATCAGAGAACACTGTATAAACATCAGAGGTCCACGGTTGTTCNGGTGGATGTTTCCTCACACCCTTTTTTGGGACGGTGTTTTCGTCATGTTTCCCCCGTTCTTGGGTTCTATTGACTTCTGGTCTCGGGTGCGCCTGCGCCTTTGTGTGCCTTCGGGACTAGTGTTGGCTTCTGTGTTCTCGAGGGTTTGGGAAGGTTTTGCTACTTCCCGCATTATTGGAACGTCTGTCGGCTCCTCGTCCTTGTCGCAGTTTGGGCTACTTGTAGCCCTGTTTGGCTACTTGTGGCCCTGTTGGGCTACTTGTGGCCCTGTTGGGCTACTTGTAGCCTGGTTGGGTTCCTTTTTGGGCTCTCTTCGCATCGTTGGCCGTTTTTATTGTTCCTGCTTCCTCTTTTGGCTACTTTTCTAGTGCAGTAGTCCTGGTTGGCGCCCTTCCGCAGAGAGGGTTGTGCGGTTCGGCCAGCGTGTCATGCGCATGCGTCGTGGTATTTGGTCTGGGCGGTGTGTTTCAGTGCTGGTGTTTTGCGCCCTTTTTGATCGGGTGCTTCGCCTCTCGCTCTTCTCCCTGGCTGCGGTATGTGCCCCTTCGTCCCGGGGGTGCCCTGGTTCCCAGTTGTGGGGAGGACGCGCGGTTTTCCCTGTCATGGGTGTGGGCCGCCTCCTTCGCCTCTACCCTGCTCTCCTGCGGGTTCGGCCGGGTCCTGCTCTGGCGTCTTCACCTGGCGGTGCTCCCAGGTTCTTTTGGGCACGGTTGAGTCGTGTCACGTTCGTGCCACCGTTCGCCAGGTGAGTTTCTGCGGTCTGGCGTCTTTTGGCCGGGCGCTGGATGAGGTGTTGTTCATATACCTGTCTTTATTTAGGTCTCTTTTGTTCAACTGAGACCATTCGCACACCAGTGACCCTGTCAACCCTTCCTGTCCCCCTCATGTGCATATCCAACCCATGCTAGAGTCATTCGGGGGACCCACCTTTATTCATGTTGTGAGGTGTGGGGGTTGTGGGGTTGGTTCTGTACTCACCTGGTGAGGCTCCTGGCTGTGCTCGCAGGGCTTGAGTTCTGGCTCTTGGGTCCCGCCTATCTGGTAGAACTTGCGGGATAGTACCAGTGGAGTGCAGTGGTGCTATAGGCACAATTGGGGAACACTGTATAACCATCAGAGGTCTGCGGTTGTTACACGACCTACTTGCGAGCATATGCCTTGTTGCTGGTACGTCCGAGGACTTCCGGGGCGCGCTCGCCTGTTTTCAAATAGAAGTTCCGGCCCATCCTGGTTGAGGGGGTATGTGGGCCTGTGGGCTGCTCCTAGCAGCTACCTGGTGGGCCACCCTCTGGCTGGTCTAGCCTGGCCTCAGGCCGGGATTGGGGTGTAAATGAGCTCCCAGTACCCCATCCAGCAGGTATCGTGCGGGGTTTCTCCGCCGTCGGTTGCCTGGTGTGCAGGTTTTTGGCCTGCTGGGTTTTGTCGTGTCTCCGTGGGCCCTGTCTGGGGTCTGCCTGCTCCGTTCTCTGCCTTTGCAGATGCGAGTTGCTATTTACATGTTGCATGTTGCGGTGGTGTCTGTTACTGCTACTGCACGTGTGCATTGGTACTGTGTTTCGCGGTGGCGTGTCCTTGTGCCTATGTCCGGTTGTGGTGTGGCACTTTGCTGCTGTTTTCCTAGGGTTTTTGTGCTTCTGCTCTTTCCTCCTGTCTCTTCTGCAGCAGGGGTGTTCTACGTGTTCCTTGGCTTCTTGGGCGTTTTCAGCCTGTGTCCTGTGGTGTGCTTCTTTGTCTCGGTCTGTTGCAGTTGCTCGTCCCCCTTAAGTCGGGTATTGTTCTGGCAGCAACCCTTCCGCCTTCTTTGGTTTCTTAGCTTGCCCTGCCGGTCCCCAGTTTGCTAACTGTAGGTAGTAACTGAGTGCTTGTAACCTCTCCACTGCTGCCCACTGGATGGGGGGTGGTGTGCAGGAGAAACGTATAAATTGACACTAGTTCTCCACATATGTCAGGTGCTTAATTTAGGACCTGTACTTGAGGTCGATCTCGGACCCATTGTTGATGTGACGATTTGTATTGAATTTTGTAACTAGCTTCTCAAGATTGTAACTTGCTTCGCTAAATGAATTGTGGGGTTCAGTCCCTGAGCCCATTATGTGCCTCTGTAACCCTTTCCACTACTGCCCACAGGATGGGTATGGGGTGCATAATAAATGACCTAAACCAACTGACCCTGCCTGTTGGTTTTTGGGGTCTTGCGATGTCTCGCGTCAGACCCGTCGTTTCTGAACTTCTGGTGGGCTTGCTTGCTTTGGGGAGTTTTTCTGTTTGCCAGACGTTCCATCTCCTGGTGCCGCCTGGGTTTCGGTGGTCGCGCTCGAGATCTTCTCGCGGCTCCGCCTTTTTCCTGTGCTCGGAGGGGCTTTGTCAGGGCTGCTTACGTTCTGCCTCGCGGTCTCGCCTCCGGTTGGTGGTCGAATGGCGTCGTGATAGGTGTCCCACCTGCGTGCTTCTCTTGGCGGCAGTATGGGGTATTTTGGCGGTCCTTCCTTTTCCTGTCCCTTCTTAGGTGGTTACTCTTATTAGCGTCGGCTTGGTTTTCTGGTGGGGTTGGGGGCCGTCGTCTTGCCACATACTGTCGCCTCTTTTCGTGCGGCACTGGCGGAGACACTTCGGCTTGCTTTCGGTCATGGTGTTGCTTCTGCACCGTTAGTAAGCTGTCTCATGCGTCGTTTCATCTCCGGCCTGTTCATGCGCCGCTTCCACTGTCCTGGTCTCTGGTGAGCGTGCTCTGTCTTCTCCTCGGTTGGAAGTGCCCCTTCGGTTCCGGTGTGTTTTTTCATCGGCTCTTTTTCCTTTTGGCATTTGCCTCTGGGGGTCGGGTTGCCGAGTTTTCTTGTTCCTTCGGTTTTAGCGTTTTGGTTGTTCGGTGGCAGCAGTCTCCATCTTTTTCTGGCGCGGGGTGGGACTGTTGCGTTCTGGAGGGGTCCATGGTTTGTTGGTGCTTCATTGGTCGGGCCTGGGGTGTGTCGTGTTTTGTGTTCAGTGGCGGCCCTCCGCTGTTGTTTGCGTGCCACGGCTTCTGTGTCCGGAGCGTATTTTGCGTTGATCTGGTTCTGTTCTTCCCGGTTCGCGGGTGACGGTGTCCCGGGTTGTCAACCGTGTTCTTGCGGCTAACCTGCCTGTGTTCTTCCCTCATGCCCGTGGCGTTCGTGGCTTTGCTGCTCTCGCTGCCGTCTGGGCAACGTGTCCTTGCGGTCTTTCGGGCATGGATTTTTGGTGTTCGTACGGGGGCCTTGCTGCTCGTTGTTTTCGTGTTGTTCCCGGGACTTTTCGGGACTGTGGCACCTTGGGTTGGCGTTTGCAGCCGGTTGTCTCGCTTCCGTGGGGGGTGCGTGGTATCCGCCTTCCGGTTCCGTCCCTTTGACCTTCCTCTGTGGGTAGTTAGCTCCCACAGAAAACCAGCGTTGAATGTAATGTAACGCCATTTTCTGGGTGAAACCCGGAGGCTCCCCGGCAACCCTCCCTCCCTCCGGTCGGCGGTTTTTCGGTTGTTTTGACATCCAGCCTCAGAACTGATGGGTGGATAGCCGGCGTGGGAGGTCTGGGGCTCCCCCTTCCCCCTCCCGGGGAGGGGGGAGCTGCGCAGACAGCGGCGCGGTGACGTATGACATCATACTAGTTTGCTTGTTTTTCTGTTGAGGAGTTCTATCCACTAGTTCGGTTTTAGGTAGCAATTTTCACCAGAATAGGATTTTGTTTTGGAATGCTTACCTTTCTGGATGCTTGACCCGGTTGATGGCAGACATAGAATGCTTACAACCACACGGGGGTTTCTATAGGCCATTGCTCCCCTTGCCTCTCTGAGGGGGGCCGGGTTCTGGCTCGTGGTCCCCGGTAGACCCATAGAACTCCATACACATGACTGATGCCAAAGTCTGATATTAGCATATCAGCCTGGATAAGCTCCAGGGAGCCTCCAGGTCTTGCCCAGAAAATGGTGTTTCATTGCATTCAACGCTGGTTTTTTGTATCACTGATCGCAATAAAATTTCACACACAGACATATGCATATAGATTGGGCAATGGCGCTCATTTTGAAACCACCTAGAAGTTGATCAGATTAAAATAGATTTTTTTACAAATATTTTAATGGATGACGAGAGCGATAGTCATCCGCTGACAATAGGGAGAAAAACGGATGACGACGTTTGCGACATCGGAGTGCGATAGTGTTAAATGTAAAGTGCTCCTAGGTCACTGCTCTCTGTGCCTGTCTGGGATTCCCAAGGACTCATTGAGAACGAACCCAACTGTACTACCGAGACGAATATGTTGGAGTGGATAGTAATACAAGTTACCTTGTATTGACAAATAGGACTTCTGTAATGTCCTTTATGTTTATGTTCTTACAGGAGCTGCCTTGCATGTGCCAATGGGGACGTCTACATTTAATTTATTCTTATGTATTTTATAT
The DNA here is from genome assembly GCA_020271785.1 of Procambarus virginalis. Taxonomy (NCBI): domain Eukaryota; kingdom Metazoa; phylum Arthropoda; class Malacostraca; order Decapoda; family Cambaridae; genus Procambarus; species Procambarus virginalis. The sequence goes on from WNGS01010688.1 coordinate 8,943, forward strand.
TGCAGGGCTATGGCCAGCTGGGAGCGTGCCTGTCTTCTTGATCCTGTGTCTCCTGCTTGTCGCTGGCCTATGTACGGAGGTCCTTGATGTGCATGCTGCTCTTAAATCATCCAGTAAGTTGTCAAATATTTATTAATTGTTTATTGAATGATGTACAGTACTTGTTCATCATTCACTACATTTTCTCAATATCCAGCGGTGATTCATATAAGCTCCAAACATTCTTATCATGGGATGGTGTTAGCCCTTGTCCTCTATAATCACTGCAGTATAGACCTGTTCTTTGTACTGTAGGTGCAATCAAAGAACATTGCATGAACATCACAGGTCCATGGCTATTCAGTATCTTCACGGCAAGCATTAGAAAGATTGCTGTAGAAAAGTAGAAGTGGTCAAGAGAAAATTAGACACTTTCCTGCAAGTAGCACTTGACCATCCGAGTTGTAGTGGATATGTAGGCATGCGGGCGCTCCAAGCAGTAGCCTGTTGAACCAATTGGCAGTAGTCAAGCTTGGCCCCAGGCTGGGCCTGGGAAGTCAAACTCCCACGACCCACTTCAGGTACACTCTTAATTGGTCTCCCAGCCTTGGTCTCTGACCCGGTCTCCCGGCCCCTAGAGTGCCTGGCCCGGTCTCCCGGCCCCTAGAGTGCCTGGCCCGGTCTCCCGGCCCCTAGAGTGCCTGGCCCGGTCTCCCGGCCCCTAGAGTGCCTGGCCCGGTCTCCCGGCCCCTAGAGTGCCTGGCCCGGTCTCCCGGCCCCTAGAGTGCCTGGCCCGGTCTCCCGGCCCCTAGAGTGCCTGGCCCGGTCTCCCGGCCCCTAGAGTGCCTGGCCCGGTCTCCCGGCCCCTAGAGTGCCTGGCCCGGTCTCCCGGCCCCTAGAGTGCCTGGCCCGGTCTCCCGGCCCCTAGAGTGCCTGGCCCGGTCTCCCGGCCCCTAGAGTGCCTGGCCCGGTCTCCCGGCCCCTAGAGTGCCTGGCCCGGTCTCCCGGCCCCTAGAGTGCCTGGCCCGGTCTCCCGGCCCCTAGAGTGCCTGGCCCGGTCTCCCGGCCCCTAGAGTGCCTGGCCCGGTCTCCCGGCCCCTAGAGTGCCTGGCCCGGTCTCCCGGCCCCTAGAGTGCCTGGCCCGGTCTCCCGGCCCCTAGAGTGCCTGGCCCGGTCTCCCGGCCCCTAGAGTGCCTGGCCCGGTCTCCCGGCCCCTAGAGTGCCTGGCCCGGTCTCCCGGCCCCTAGAGTGCCTGGCCCGGTCTCCTGGCCCCTAGAGTGCCTGGCCCGGTCTCCCGGCCCCTAGAGTGCCTGGCCCGGTCTCCCGGCCCCTAGAGTGCCTGGCCCGGTCTCCCGGCCCCTAGAGTGCCTGGCCCGGTCTCCCGGCCCCTAGAGTGCCTGGCCCGGTCTCCCGGCCCCTAGAGTGCCTGGCCCGTCTCCCGGCCCCTAGAGTGCCTGGCCCGGTCTCCCGGCCCCTAGAGTGCCTGGCCCGGTCTCCCGGCCCCTAGAGTGCCTGGCCCGGTCTCCCGGCCCCTAGAGCGCCTGGCCCGGTCTCCCGGCCCCTAGAGCGCCTGGCCCGGTCTCCCGGCCCCCAGAGCGCCTGGCCGGGTCTCCCGGCCCCCAGAGCGCCTGGCCGGGTCTCCCGGCCCCCAGAGCGCCTGGCCGGGTCTCCCGGCCCCCAGAGCGCCTGGCCGGGTCTCCCGGCCCCCAGAGCGCCTGGCCGGGTCTCCCGGCCCCCAGAGCGCCTGGCCGGGTCTCCCGGCCCCCAGAGCGCCTGGCCGGGTCTCCCGGCCCCCAGAGCGCCTGGCCGGGTCTCCCGGCCCCCAGAGCGCCTGGCCGGGTCTCCCGGCCCCCAGAGCGCCTGGCCGGGTCTCCCGGCCCCAGAGCGCCTGGCCGGGTCTCCCGGCCCCCAGAGCGCCTGGCCGGGTCTCCCGGCCCCCAGAGCGCCTGGCCGGGTCTCCCGGCCCCCAGAGCGCCTGGCCGGGTCTCCCGGCCCCCAGAGCGCCTGGCCGGGTCTCCCGGCCCCCAGAGCGCCTGGCCGGGTCTCCCGGCCCCCAGAGCGCCTGGCCGGGTCTCCCGGCCCCCAGAGCGCCTGGCCGGGTCTCCCGGCCCCCAGAGCGCCTGGCCGGGTCTCCCGGCCCCCAGAGCGCCTGGCCGGGTCTCCCGGCCCCCAGAGCGCCTGGCCGGGTCTCCATTTCTCACCTGTTCATTAAGCCATATTCAGTCTTGCCTGGAACCCCTGCACTCAGACTCAGTGGTTACCTGCATATACACATTTCTGCACAAACTATATATGTTCCAACTTTCCAACATATATATACATCCATTCATATATTGGCCAGTAGCTAGGATATCTGGCAGTGCCTGGGGCTGTGAGGTGCCTCAGGCCTCCTGTATGCACTCTGTCTTCCCCTACATGCACCCTCTCCTTCTTCCCCTACACACACCCTCTCCTTCTTCCCCTACACGCACCCTCTCCTTCTTCCCCTACACGCACCCTCTCCTTCTTCCCTTTATGCACCCTCTCCTTCTTCCCTTCACACACCCTCTCCTTCTTCTCCTTCACGCACCCTCTCCTTCTTCCCCTTCACGCACCCTCTCCTTCTTCCCCTTCACGCACCCTCTCCTTCTTCCCCTTCACGCACCCTCTCCTTCTTCCCCTACATGCACCTTCTCCATCTTTCCCTACACGCACCCTCTCCGTCTTCCCCTACACGCACCCTCTCCGTCTTCCCCTACACGCACCCTCTCCGTCTTCCCCTACACGCACCCTCTCCGTCTTCCCCTACACGCACCCTCTCCGTCTTCCCCTACATGCACCCTCTCCACCAGAAAATTATTTTTCCAGAACACGCATTTTCGTCAGAAAATTCTTTTCAGCTGAAGAATTAGACGGCAGGCTTCCAAAGGGGTCCAGTATGGGTGGATGCTTGATTGCTTTGGCCGGGGGGTGCTTCAGGGGTTGTCCAGTGGTGGCGTAAAGTCACTAGCTGCAGGCCACTGGTTCTGTGACCGTGGATGTTTTTTTTTTGGGTGGATCATGTTACCCTGGTTCCTTGTTCCAGGCTCATGTGTCTCAGGTTGTCCACAGTATTATATGGCCCATCAAGCCTACATAAAGCTACATAAAGAGTGGCAAGCAGGATAATGAATTGGGAGGAAACTCTAAATTTTTTATACCAGACCGACAGAGAATTCAAAAGGAGGAGCATGGAGAGTGTATGGAACTGGATGCCAGATCCACTTGCATTCCAGAATTACAGGTACAATTACACACCGAAAGGGAACTACAACTACGACAGGCAACTGCCCTACAACAATCAGTACTGGTCAGAACAAACTTATTATGTCCACGCATAATGGGCTTGCCGAGAAAGTCTCCCATTCAAACTATCACTAATAGAGTAACCTCATTCATCTTTGCCAACATACAAGGACTGAAAACAAGAACAAACAACAAAGTACAGTTCATAAATGGCCTCCTCACGGAGTCAAATGCAGTATTTGGAGCTTTCACAGAAACCCATGCAGGGGAATTGTTGGACAGTGAGATCTGGATTCCAGGATATAACCTATACAGGTGTGATAGGAAAAGTAGGTCACATGGAGGAGTGGGTCTGTATATTAGGGAAGACCTTGTATGCTCGGAGCTCCTAAACGTTACAAATGAGGTGGTAGAGGTACTGGGATTAAAATAGAGAAAATAAATTTAGTGATTATTCTAATATACAAACCGCCAGATGCAACGGCTGAGGAATTCACAGAACAGATAAACAAAATAGAGAATAGCCTTGATAATTTGGAGAACCCGATACCTGATATTATCTTCCTAGGTGACTTCAACTTGCCTAGTCTCAGGTGGAAAATAGCAAACAATAATATTATACCAGGAAATCTATCGGGACCTAACCAACCACAGATTAGAGAACTACTTAGATTCTGTGACAAATTTTCACTCAGTCAGCAGATATCGGAGCCAACGAGAAATGAAAATATTTTAGATTTGGTCTTTACGAACAATGAAGACATTATCAGAGACATTACGATATCAGATACCACATATTCAGATCACAAGCTCATTGAAGTGCAAACGACCATCAATACTCAGAATAGACCTAAAACGTTGATAAAGCGAGAGGGGCTATTCAGTAAATTCAATTTTAATAATAAAAGGATAGACTGGGAGATAATAAACAGGGAACTTACAAACATTCCATGGGAAACTATTTTAAGTAATACAAGTCCTACAGAAGGAATAGAAAAACTGACTGCGGAAGCGTATCAAGTCTGTCTGAAACATGTTCCCTTGAGGAAAGCCAGAAAGAGATCTAACGTAGAAAGAGAACGCAGACGACAGTATAAACGCAGGAAAAAAATAACAGAACTGCTTATGCAGACACGAATTTCCCGTCAAAGAAGGAATAATTTAAATAGGGAGATTGAAGAAATCGAGCGGAAATTGAAACACTCATATGAAACTGAAGAAAGGCAGTTAGAACAGAAAGCAATTCAGGAAATAAAGAAAAATCCAAAATATTTCTTCTCATATGCGAAATCAAAAGCAAAAACCACTGCCAGTATTGGACCTATTCGTACAAGTGAAGGTTCATACACGGAGGATGACAAAGAAATTAGTGAAATCCTAAAAAAGCAGTATGAGGACATGTTTAGCACTCCAATAAACAACATGAAAGTGGAAGATCCAGATAATTTCTTTATGCGGGATATTCAAACCCCTGTAAATATAACTGATATCAACACGAGCGCACTAAATTTTGAAAGAGAAATTGAAAACATGCCCATGCACTCGGCCCCAGGTCCTGACTCATGGAATTCAATATTTATAAAGAAATGCAAAGTGCCGGTAGCACAGGCACTCAGTATAGTGTGGAGGAAGAGCTTGGAAACGGGGGAGATACCAGATGCACTTAAAGTAGTAGCCCCTCTACACAAGGGAGGGAGCAAAGCATTGGCAAAGAATTATAGACCAGTTGCACTAACATCGCACATCATAAAAGTATTTGAGAGAGTGATTAGGAGTCAGGTCACCAATTTCATGGAGACCAATGACCTTCACAACCCAGGCCAACATGGATTTCGAGCGGGAAGATCGTGCCTCTCACAGCTACTTGAGCACTACGACAAAGTCACTGAGGCATTAGAAGAAAAACAGAATGCTGATGTGATATACACGGACTTCGCAAAGGCTTTCGATAAATGTGACCATGGCGTGATAGCACACAAAATGAAGTCAATGGGAATAACCGGTAAAGTAGGACGCTGGATACTCAGTTTTCTGTCAAACAGGACTCAGCGAGTAACGGTCAACCATATAAAATCTAGTCCAAGTGCAGTTAAAAGCTCTGTACCTCAGGGTACAGTCCTTGCACCGCTACTTTTCCTTATTCTCATATCAGATATAGACAAAAATACAAGTCACAGCTTCGTATCATCCTTTGCAGATGACACAAAAATCAGTATGAAAATTACCTCGGCTGAAGACATTGAAAAACTTCAAGCTGATATTAATAAAGTTTTCGACTGGGCATCAGAAAATAACATGATGTTTAACAGTGATAAATTCCAGGTACTCAGGTACGGTAAAAATGAGGACCTTAAACATAATACAGAGTACAAAACACAATCAAATGTACCCATAGTAGGAAAACAGCATGTAAAGGATTTGGGAATAATAATGTCTGACGACCTAACGTTTAAGGAGCATAACCAAGCAAATATTGCGACAGCCAGAAAAATGATAGGATGGATTACAAGAACTTTCAAATCCAGGGATCCCATCACAATGGTTGTACTCTTCAAGTCACTTGTGTTGTCCCGTCTTGAGTACTGCTCAGTACTCACTTCCCCCTTCAGAGCAGGAGAGATTGCTGAAATAGAGGGAATACAGAGAACATATACGGCACGCATAGACAAGTTAAAGCACCTAAATTATTGGGATCGTCTCAAAGCTCTCCAAATGTACTCACTAGAAAGAAGACGAGAGAGATATCAAATAATATACACCTGGAAGATACTGGAGGGCCAAGTACCAAATCTGCACAGTAAAATAACGACGTACTGGAGTGAACAATATGGAAGAAAATGCAGAATAGAACCAGTGAAGAGCAGAGGTGCCATAGGCACAATCAGAGAACACTGTATAAACATCAGAGGTCCGCGGTTGTTCAACGTCGTTCCAGCAAGCATAAGAAATATTGCCGGAACAACCGTGGACATCTTCAAGAGGAAACTAGATTTATTCCTCCAAGGAGTGCCGGACCAACCGGGCTGTGGTGGGTATGTGGGCCTGCGGGCCGCTCCAAGCAACAGCCTGGTGGACCAAACTCTCACAAGTCAAGCCTGGCCTCGGGCCGGGCTTGGGGAGTAGAAGAACTCCCAGAACCCCATCAACCAGGTATCAACCAGCCTGCGGTCTGCCTACGTGCCCATGCCGTTCAGAAGTACGCGGTGCACGCAGCAATTTTTCGTTAGGTGCCGGGGTTTTCATGATTGAACAGGGTCCTGGCCGCGTGATATCTTAGGACGTTCTGGGCCCTTTCCGGCCTTGTGTGACTGGGGCCATTAGCTTCAGGGAGCCAATGGGGCTTCTCCCAGAAGCCCAGTGTTGACTGTAATGAAACGCCCATTTCTGGGGGTAACCCCAGAGGCTCCCTGATACCTTTCTCCCTCTGATTGGTGGTTTTCCATCAGGCCTAGTACTGAGGTGCTGGGAGGCTGGCTTGCCTGAGCTGGTTCCCTCCTCCCCCTTATCAAAGTGGGGGTTACACTAATGAGCGGGAGTTACTAGTTGAGGACAGGTTTACGCTTTCTTTTCTTTACACAACCTACCCGACATGAACCATAGTCCTGGCTTTGTTACTGTTGACTCTTCACAGTACATACTCAAATGTTCTAAACTTTCCAACAAATGTGACCTCACATAAGCCTACCCATTCTTTTTTCTCTGTTTACTTTCTCTTCTTTTTCTTATGTTCCCATACCTACTTTTATTATCATCACCTTACACCCTATATTTCACCTATCCTCTCCATACATTCCTCTAAGGTTTCTTCTTCCTCACCTCGCTCTTGCCTTACTTATGCCCGTGTCTCCCTCGTCTCATCACAATCGACTTGATAATGGTCCAGGACGGACCAAAAGTCGTCGTCTTTTCATCTTCTAGTGTGTGAGTTGGTCAACATGACATACTAACTTAAATGTAAGGTGCTCATACGCCATTGCTTCCTGTGCCTCTTTTGAGGGGGCCAGGTTCTGGCTTATGGTCCCCGGTAGGCCCAAGAAATCCTGTAAGTGATGACCCCAAACTAATATAGCACATATCAGTTTGGATAGCTTCTGGAAGCCTTTGGGACTTACCCAGAAAATGGCATTTCATTACACTCAAACGCTGAATTTTTGTACCACAACTATCATTATTCTTATTTCCACTTGCACTGTAAATCAAAAATATAATTTAAAGAAAAAATTTCAGCTTATCTTGAAGATTTTCTTTTTGTATGATATTGTAGATCTTGAAATGTGAAGTTTTTGAAAATTTACGTAACCAAATCTCTGGTTATCGGAATTTGTTTAAATATTGTGAAGTTTGGCAGAAAATTATTCAAACCCATTTTTGGCCTAATAACCCAATTATTTGGTTAAGCGGGGCTTCGGGTAACCGAGCTCATACAGTAATTACATGAATGACTTGACTATAGTATATTATTTTATCCAGCAGAAGAGGAAGGTGCAAGCTTGCTGGAGGCTGCTGTGTTGGTGTGTCTCAGAAGTGATCGTCTGCAAGAACTGTCTGCCCTTCCTCTTGAGGTGAACAATCAAATGACCTAGATTTTCTTTGTACTGACAAAGAAGCTGAATGATCTTAAGTGAGGGATTTTAGCCCATGTTAATTTATATAAAGTAGGCAACTGGTTACTTTTAAGTAAATGTAATATATTTGTAATTACTTAAGTGTAGTTACAGGATGAGAGCTACGCTCGTGGTGTCCCGTCTTCCCAGCACTCTTTGTCATATAACGCTTTGAAACTACTGACGGTCTTGGCCTCCACCACCTTCTCCCCTAACTTGTTCCAACCGTCTACCACTCTGTTTGCAAAAGTGAATTTTCTTATATTTCTTCGGCATCTGTGTTTAGCTAGTTTATATCTATGACCTGTTGTTCTTAAAGTTCCAGGTCTCAGGAAATCTTTCCTATCGATTTTATCAATTCCTGTTACTATTTTGTATGTAGTGATCATATCACCTCTTTTTCTTCTGTCTTCTAGTTTTGGCATATTTAATGCCTCTAACCTCTCCTCGTAGCTCTTGCCCTTCAGTTCTGGGAGCCACTTAGTAGCATGTCTTTGCACCTTTTCCAGTTTGTTGATGTGCTTCTTAAGATATGGGCACCACACAACCGCTGCATATTCTAGCTTTGGCCTAACAAAAGTCGTGAACAATTTCTTTAGTATATCGCCATCCATGTATTTAAAAGCAATTCTGAAGTTAGAAAGCGTGGCATAGGCTCCTCGCACAATATTCTTTATGTGGTCCTCAGGTGATAGTTTTCTATCTAGAACCACCCCTAGATCTCTTTCTTTATCAGAATTCTTTAAAGATTTCTCACATAATATATAGGTTGTGTGGGGTCTATGTTCTCCTATTCCACATTCCATAACATGGCATTTATTAACATTAAATTCCATTTGCCAAGTGGCGCTCCATGTACTTATTTTGTCCAGGTCTTCTTGAAGGGCATGACAATCATCTAAGTTTCTTATCCTTCCTATTATCTTAGCATCATCAGCAAACATGTTCATATAATTCTGTATACCAACTGGTAGATCATTTATGTAGACAATAAACATCACTGGTGCAAGAACTGAACCCTGTGGTACTCCACTTGTGACATTTCTCCAGTCCGATACATTGCCTCTGATCACTGCCCTCATTTTTCTATCAGTCAGAAAATTTTTCATCCATGTTAGAAGCTTACCTGTCACCCCTCCAATATTTTCCAGTTTCCAGAACAACCTCTTATGTGGAACTCTGTCGAAAGCCTTTTTTAGGTCCAGATAGATGCAGTCAACCCAACCATCTCTTTCCTGTAATATCTCTGTTGCTCGATCATAGAAACTGAGTAAATTCGATACACAGGATCTTCCAGATCGAAAACCATACTGTCTGTCTGATATCATTTCTCTCCAGGTGTTCTACCCATTTAGTTTTAATTATTTTTTCCAATATTTTGACTATTACACTTGTCAATGATACCGGTCTATAATTAAGGGGGTCTTCCCTGCTTCCACTTGTAGATTGGAACTATGTTAGCCTTTTTCCACACATCAGCTACAACTCCTGTAAACAGGGATGCCTGAAAAATCAGTTGAAGAGGAATGCTGAGCTCAGGTGCACATTCTCTCAGAACCCATGGTGAAACTCCATCTGGACCAACTGCTTTGTTCTTATTTAGCTCCTTGAGCATTTTTTCCACTTCGTCTCTAGACACCTCTATGTGCTCTATGTTGTTCTCTGGAATTCTTATTGTATCTGGTTCCCTGAAGATTTCATTTTGTACAAACACACTTTGGAACTTTTCGTTTAATGTTTCACACATTTCCTTTTCATTTTCCGTGAATCTATTTCCCATTTTCAACCTCTGAATATTATCCTTTACCTGCAATTTGTTGTTTATGAATTTATAGAATAGACCTGGTTCTGTTTTACATTTGTCTGCAATCCCTTTTTCAAAATTTCTTTCTGCCTCTCTCCTCACTGCCGTGTAGTTGTTTCTCGCATCTTTGTATTGCTGGTATGTTTGGGGGTTTGGCCTCTTCCTGTATTGATTCCATTTTTGTGTCTTTTGGTCTCTGGCCCTCTCGCACTTTCTGTTGAACCAATCCTGTTTCCTAGTTCTGCTTCTCTGTTTTGGTATAAATTTTTGTTGTGCCTTTATCATATATTTCACAAAACTTGACATACATCTCATTCACTTCCTTGCCTAGCAACAAGTCTGTCCAATTATACTCACTAAAAAATTTCCTAAGGTTGCCATAATGTCCTCTCCTAAAGTTAGGTTTTTCAATTGCATCGACCGTCATATTTTCTTCCAGATTATAACGCATCGCATACTTCACCGTCTGCCACTCTGTTTGCAAAAGAAACTTTCTAATATTTTTAGAAAAAAAGTGTCCTTGTACGTGAAGTTGCTGGTTTCAGGAATTCCTCTTTTGTCAATTTGGTCGATTCCTGTTAGTATTTTGTAAGTGGTGATCACATCACCTTTTTTCCTTCCATCATCTAGTTTTGGCATGTTTAACGCCTCTACTATCTTCTCAACTTTTGTTTTTCTGTTCCGGAAGCCATTTTGTAACATGCCATTGCACCTTATCTAGCTTATTTATGTGCTTATTGAGATTTGGGCATCATACAACTGTTGCATATTCCAATATTGGTCTCACAAAAGTCATAAACAGTTTCTTTAGTATTTAACCATCCATATAATTAAAAGCAACTCTGAAGTTGGAAAGCAATACATACGCCCCTCTCACAATGTTCATTATGTTCCTCTGGGGACAGCGTACTATCAAACATTACCTCAAGGTCTCGTTCTTTATTAGAGAGCTGTAATTCCTTCCCACATAATTTGTAAATTGTGTGTGGTCTATTTTCTCCAATTCCACATTCCATAACATGGCATTTATTTACATTGAATTCCATTTGCCACTTGATTCGGTGGCTAGGGAGCCGGTCGGCCGAGCAGACAGCACGCTGGACTTGTGATCCTGTGGTCCCGGGTTCAATCCCGGGCGCCAGCGAGAAACAATGGGCAGAGTTTCTTTCATCCTGTGCCCCTGTTACCTAGCAGTAAAATAGGTACCTGGGTGTTAGTCAGCTGTCACGGGCTGCTTCCTGGGGGTGGAGGCCTGGTCGAGGACCGGGCCGCGGAGACACTAAAAGCCCCGAAATCATCTCAAGATAACCTCAAGATTGATGCTTCAAGCATTTATTTTACAGTGGTACCTCGGCTTATGAGCGCCCTTGGTTACGAGTTTTTCAGATTACGAGCAGAATTTGCTCGGAAAATTTGTATCGGAATACGAGGGTTGCCTTAGGATACGAGGGTGTTGATACACGTACGGGCCGACCTAGCGCGTGGTGGCATGGCGATCGCTGCTCAGTTTACCAGTGCTTTGCGCCCAGTGACTATCCCGCCTGAATTCTTCACAAGGATTTACCGTTTATTTTCGGATTTTCTGTGGGGAGCCCCTATGGCTCCCTGGAGCTTATTGGGCTAATGTATGTTATATTAGACCGGGACATTAGCTAAGGAGTTCAGACCTACCAGGGACCAGCGCCAGAACCTGGCCCCTTCAGAGAGGTTTCAGGGAGCAATGGCCCTGGAAAACCCCTTTGTGGTTGGGGTTTTCCTTATCTGCCATCGACCGGGGTTAGGCACCCAGAAAGGTAGGCGCAACAAAACAAACCCCACATGGTGTAAAAAAAAAAAAAAAAAAAAAAACTAACAAAAACTGAACAGAGAGGTTGAAACTCCCTACAATCACAAGGAAACAAGCAAACAAGCAAACATCACACTTTACTGCCGCGCCGATTGTCCGCGCAGCCCTCTCCGCCCCGAGAGGGAGAGGGGGGAGCCCCGGACCTACCGCGCCGGCTGCCAAGCTTCAGTTTGTAAGTTAATGTCAACCGGGATAGATGCTTCTCTGGCCTCAGTTTCCTAGGCGGTGTTTGCCTTGTGTGGCGTTCACTGCCGTGTGTTGTGTTGTGCGGTGGCCAGGAGTACCTCATCAGTGCCGGGGCTGCATGTGCTTAGTGGTTGACTTCCCGAAGCGCCCTGTGAGTACTGCCCTTGCGTAACAGGGTTATCTTCCCTGGGGCGTTCGGGAACCATTCCCGTAGAGGTTCTTGCTGCTCGGCATTTGCCTCGCCCTTGGGGCCAGCTGGGGCCTGGGGCCCTTGTTTGGCCCTGGGTAGGGATTGGTATTGTGCTGGTTAGGGCGTCAAGGTGTTGCACAGCCTGCCACCTAAGCGGTGGCCGGTTCCTGTTACCTCTGGAGACGGTGTACTTTTGCGGGGTTTTTCTTTGTTTTTATTTTCTTGTCTGGTGGGGGTCTGCATAGTGTGGCTATAGTTCCACTGGTAGTGTTTGGCGGCCCTCTGCTAAGCCCCGTGATTGTACACGTTGCAGGGGTTTTCAGTGTTATCCTCTACCCTCTGTTATGTTTGGGTTTCTTAACCGGTTAACAACACCTTGCCTGGGCTTCCTGTAGTTGTTACCCTAGGGGCCCTGGAAACCCCTGTCTGGGCTTGGGGACCATTGAATGTGTCTTCCGGGTACCAACCGTTTTGTCGGGATCGTTGGTTGCTGTGCCCTTGTCTCCGGGTGACAGTCGCCACTTTT
>WNGS01010688.1:21441-33941 GCA_020271785.1 Procambarus virginalis
TTTCGGGGTTCCGTGCCTTGGCACCTCCCCTGAGCCTTCGCTCGATGTGTTCACGGACGGGTCATCTCTCGGCTGGGGCTTTGTGACCAGTGCTCACCAGGTCGGCCGCGGTTGGTGGTGTCTGTCCGTCCGTCGGCTCTCACAGCACGGTTCGGGAGTTCGTGGCTGTCTGGTTTGCGCTTCGTAGGGTTTGGGTCACTCCGTGCTCTACCAATTAGCTCTGTTTGGACTGTTCTCTGGCGGTTCTTGCCGGAACCACAGGGGTTGGCTAACCATGAGGTTCATGTCCGGGGGGTCCTGCGTCCGGGCGAACAGCTGTCTCGGTTCATTCCTCTTCGCGGGTTGGCCAGTCTTCGCTGACTCGTTTGTTGGCTCTGTCGGACGTATGACTCCTGGCCATGGACGTCTTTGAGTCAGCGTGGTCTAGGCGTCGCCCATTTTATGTGGCGCCCTTTCCCACCTGCGAGGCATTCACGGTGGATGCTTTTCGGCAGGACTGTTCGAGGGGTACCTGTTCCTCTTCTCCCGTCCAGCTGTTGCTTGGGGTTCTGGCTTGGTTGCAGCCCACTCCCACGAGAGCAGTCCCTATGGTTCCTTGGTGGCCCCCAGCCTTATTTTCAGACGCTGCTTGATTGGTGGCCGAACCCGGGGCGTTTTCCCGCGACTCCGCCTTTTTCGGCAGGTCGCTGCAGGTCGAATCGGTCCTGTACGTGACTGGTTCGGCCTTCTCCTCAGCTCTTCGCGTCTGGTATTTTGACACGGATATCACCATCTCTGTGGTGTTCAGGTGGCTTTGTTGACGGTGTCCCACCTGCGAGCTTCATCTTGGCGACAGTATGACGTTTCGTACGCTTTCTCGTGTTTTGTTTCACCTCCACCTGCTCATGCGTCGCCTGAGCCGTCCTGGTCCTTGATCAGGGTGCCTTCTTATCTTCTCAGTTTGTGGTAGCCCCTTCGGTTCAGGTTTCTGCTCTTTGGTACAGGTGGTAGATTTGTACGTGTGCAGCCTTTCTCCGTTCTGGCGACGGTCGAGACGGCTGCTTTCCGGAGGGTTCTTGGGGTATTGATGCTTGATTGGTTTGGCCGGGGGTGCGTCCTGTGTTGTCCAGTTGTGCTTTTTGCCGTTGCCGGCATACCGTGTCTGGGGATGCGCTGTGGTTGATCGGTTCCCCTCGTTCCCTGTTTTCAGCGCTCGGGTCTCCCAGGTCGTCCGCAGATTTTTTATTCTTCCAGCCTGCGGTCTGTCTTTGCGCCCGTGCTGTTCAGACGTTTGCAGCTTTTGCTGCTGTGTTGGCGATGTCTAGGGCTCATTTCGGGCACAGGGATTCGAGGGTCGCACAGGTTCTTGGCCGCCCATTCTTTGTGCATCTGCTCCTGTGCGTTCTTGTTGCCTTGGGTCACAGATTGCGACCTGTTGTCTCGGCTTTGCGTTGCAGAGTTTGTGGCGGCCGCCTCCCGGTTAGCCCTTTCTTTTCCTTCTCTTTGGGCACGAAGCTCCAGGGAGCCCCCTAAGTGGCTTCCAGAACTGAAGGACAAGAGCTATGAGGAGAGGTAGGAGGCATTAAATATGCCAAAACTGGAAGATAGAAGGGAAAAAGAGGTGGTATGGTCACTAAGTACAAGATAGTAATGGGAATCGATAAAATTGATAGGGAGGAATTCCTGAGATATGAAATTCCTTCATGTGCCCTCTCATAAAGTTTTTTAAAATTGGAAATGATTTTCTGGTCCATAGGCTGAAGTAGAGGAGTGATGTTAGGAGGAAGGAACTTTACTGTAACAAAACTAAATTCGTTAAACAGTAAATCTTCCAAGCCTGGAGGATGAGCAGGAGCATTGCCAAGGAAAAGCAGGGCCTTGAGTGGCAAACTGTTCTCCTGCAGATATTTTTTGATGGAAGGGCAAACCACTTCATTCACCCCACTCGGTAAAAAAATAGCCTTGTCACCCATTCCTTACTATTGGGCCTCCTCATCACACACATTTTGCACATAATGTTTTTTGAAAAACCTTGGATAATCCGAATGATACACAAGCAAGGGTTTAATTTTCAAATCGCCACTCGCATTACCACACAGTAAAAGAGTTAGCCTATCTTTCATAGGCTTATGTTCGAGCAATGACTTCTCCTGGGTAATGTACGTCCTCTTTGGCAATCTTTTCCAGAATAGCCGTCTTGTCACAATTAAACACTTGTGTTGGTAGTTATCCCTCTCTCTACAAAATCTTTAAATTCGCCAACAAATCTTTCAGCCGCTGGTTTGTCTGAGCTGGCAGCCTCCCAATACCTCACAACACTATGAATGTAACTTTTCAACATAAAGTGTTTGTGTTTTTTGTTTCGTGATTGTTGATACATCTTTTGTCACTATAGTACTCATAATATCCTTTTCTTAGCAAGTACGGTGGATATCGTTGACACAGATTTGTTGTACTGCCTAGCTAGATCAACAACCCGCACACCATCTTCATGTTTATGAATGATCTCTGTGGTCGTCCTCACGTGTGTTTTCTTAGGGTGAACCTTATCACCGACTTTCTTGGGACCCATGGTGTGATATATAATAACTACTGTACTTTTATGTTCAAAAACCAAAAAAGCAGAATAAAATTAAATTCTTTACAAAGAATTCAAGCATGATCATCACTAAGCGGGAGGTACTGATAAACTGAAGTGCGGTTGCTCGTGCCACCAGGGACTATGTGCTCAGTCAACCCATATGTATATCAACAAAGTCGCAAGGCGAGGGAAAGGTCGTAACCTGATTCAAATTTCCAAAGAAATTGAGTTCGTAACCTGGAAAATTTGCAAAGAGGGACGTTTGCTGCCTGTGGATCCACTGTACCTGGAACTTATCACCGTTAAATGTGTTATTTTCAGTTTCTCAGTCGAAGACTTTATTAATACTGTATGCATGCGGAGAGTCACAATAACATGGCTAAAGTAAGTTGACCAGACCACACACTAGAAGGTGAAGGGACGACGACGTTTTGGTCCGTCCTGGACCATTCTCAAGTCGATTGTGATGAGGAAGTAGAGACAGGCAATAAATAGGCAAGAGAGGGGTGAGGAGCAAATGTATAGTAGAGGGGATAATAGGAAAACGAACTGCAGAGGGCCTATCCCTGGAAACACAAACCGAAACTGTCTCTATTTTCCGCTTATTACAATTTGTAATAAAGTTGTTACATCTTGACTTAATGTGTTTATGACGTATTAGAACGTTGTTACAACTTGCTATATTGGTTGTTATAACTGGTTAGGTGTTAAAATTGTTTGAACGTTGTACCAACGTCGTAGTTTCGGTGTGTGTTTGGAGGGATTGGCCCATGCGAGGCAGCTCCTATTAACCACCGAATGAGAAGGAGATAGTAAGAGGAATATGAAGAGGATAGCAAGGGAACGTAGAAGACAGTAAACAGAAAAAAGAGAGGAGAGAGAAAGAAAATGAAAGAGAAAGAAAGATAAATGGAAGGGCAAGCTTATGTTAGGTCACGTTTGTTAGAAAGATTAGAGCATTTAAGTATATACTGTGAAAGGGAAGAGTCCACAGCAACAAAGCCAGGACTCAAGTTCATGTTGGGTACATTGTGTATTAGAGCTGATTCAACAAGACGGCGTCTGTGTAGAGTAGAGGCAGGAAAGATTATTTTGGAGGAAGACCAATCAATGGGATGATTAGAATCCCTCACATGTCAGAAGAGAGCATTGTTAGTGTCTGCAGACTTAACACTTCTCTTGTGTCCTTTAAGTCTGTCATTCAGTGTACGACCAGTTTCATCAAAGTATTGGAGAGGACAAAACGAACAGGAAATGGAGTAAACACCAGCAGCATTAGAAGCAGGAGGAGCAGTGTGAACTAGATTGCTACGAAGTGTGTTAGTTTGTCGAAAGGCGAGTTTAATGTCAAGAGTACGAAAGGTATTGGATAAAGTTTTGAGTTCAGATATGAAGGGAAAGCATAGTACAGTGCGACTAGTGTTGGAAGCAGGTTTAGGATGAAAGAAATTTCATTTTGCTTGAGAGTAGGCACAGTTGATGAAATGCAAAGGGTAATCAAGGTGATAGAATGATTTGTAGATAAAGGCAATTTCAGAATCAAGAAACTGAGGGTCGCTGATGCATAGAGCGAGGAGGAAGAGAGAGGCGAGGACACTTTTCTTAACAGGAGGAGGATGGTAGGAAAAGAAGTGAATGTACATGCCACTATGCATGGGTTTACGGTAGACAGAGAAAGAGAACCCGGACACAGAGCTGTGAACGTGAACATCAAGAAAAGGAAGGAGGGAATTAGATTCCCACTCAACTTTGAAATGGATAGGAGCCAGATTGTTAACCCTTAAATTGCGCATCGCATCATATGAAGCTTTGGAGTACTGTACTACGCAAGATTTAAACGGCTCGCGGATACACGGGGTTCACCACACCTTCATCAGGGCTCTTGTAAACAGACGCCATTTAAAAAAAAATCATGGGCCAAATTCCTGGATGTTAGGGGCCTCAGTATTGAGTGAGCTACAAAGCTTGATGCACGCAGCATGAGCTCACAGCACTGCTGTTCAGCTTGTGACCACAGCATCACCTAAAAATGCCATAATATGCTTGTTCATGTTATTATGTAGTGATGATATTGTTACAGAAGATCCCTGACTGATAAAACTGACCAGGGTTCTGATAACAGCAGGATTGTGGTGATATTTAGCGCTGTGCTCCATGGAGAGAGGAGTAATGCTGTGGGAGGGAGGTGGCAGCATTGTCTTCTGACTGTGTGTGGCCACCTTTTATTGACTGCACTCACCATACCAGCTTAGTGGTTCGCTATGGTGAACACAGATGTAGATACTTATATATAACGTGTGTATAGAAGGTATAAACAGCAAGAGAAGCAGCAAAACAACAAAATGCCAGCCTTCCTTCCCTTCCCTTCCTTTCCTTTCCTTTCCTTTCCTTTCCTTTCCTTTCCTTTCCTTTCCTTTCCTTTCCTCTCCTTTCCTCTCCTTTCCTCTCCTTTCCTCTCCTTTCCTCTCTTTTCCTTTCCTCTCCTCTCCTCTCCTCTCTCTCCTCTCCTTTCCTTTCTTTTTTTTCCTTCCCTTCCCTAATTCTCACTACTTTCTTTCTTTCCTACCTCCCCCCCTCCTTTTCTGACTGATTCTCCCCCTCACGCTCATACTGCCTTCCACCTAAGCTCCCCCCATCCATCCATCCACCCACCGTCAGCCATCACTGACGCAGTGCGTGCATTTGGAGCCGACATGGTGCACAGAGCACCATGCACCTAAAGCACCTAAATTATTGGGATCGTCTCAAAGCTCTCCAAATGTACTCTCTAGAAAGGAGACGAGAGATATACCAAATAATATTCACATGGAAAATACTGGAGGGCCAGGTCCCAAATCTGCACAGTAAAATAACAACGTACTGGAGTGAACGATATGGAAGAAAATGCAAGATTGATCCCGTGAAGGGCAGAGGTGCCGTAGGCACAATCAGAGAGAACTGTATAAACGTCAGAGGTCCATGGTTGTTCAACGTCCTCCCAGCGACTATAAGAAATATTGCCGGAACAACCGTGGACATCTTCAAGAGAAAACTGGACTGTTTTCTAAGAGAAGTTCCAGACCAACCGGGCTGTGGTGGGTATGTGGCCCTGCGGTCCGCTCCAAGCAACAGCCTGGTGGACCAAGCTCTCACAAGTCGAGCCTGGCCTCAGGCCGGCCTTGGGGAATAGAAGAACTCCCAGAACCCCATCAACCAGGTACCTTACCTTGAGGTTACCTTGAGGTTACCTTGAGGTGCTTCCGGGGCTTAGCGTCCCCGCGGCCCGGTCATCGACCAGGCCTCCTGGTTGCTGGACTGATCAACCAGGCTGTTGGACGCGGCTGCTCGCAGCCTGACGTATGAGTCACAGCCTGGTTGATCAGGTATCCTTTGGAGGTGCTTATCCAGTTCTCTCTTGAACACTGTGAGGGGTTTGCCAGTTATGCCCCTTATGTGTAGCGGGAGCGTGTTGAACAGTCTCGGGCCCTGATGTTGATAGAGTTCTCTCTCAGAGTACCAGTTGCACCTCTGTTTTTCAACGGGGGTATTCTGCACATCCTGCCATGTCTTCTGGTCTCATGTGATGTTATTTCTGTGTGCAGGTTTGGGACCAGCCCCTCTAATATTTTCCACGTGTAAATTATTATGTATCTCTCCCGCCTGCGCTCAAGGGAGTACAGATTTAGGCTCTTTAGTCGGTCCCAATAGTTTAGATGTTTTACCGAGTGGATTCTAGCAGTAAAGGATCTCTGCACGCTCTCCAGGTCAGCAATTTCTCCAGCTTTGAAAGGGGCTGTCATTGTGCAGCAGTACTCCACTCTAGAGAGCACAAGCGTTTTGAAAAGTATCATCATCGGTATAGCATCTCTAGTGTGAAAAGTTCTTGTTATCCAACCTGTCATTTTTCTTGCAGTTGTGACGGCTACTTTATTGTGTTCTTTAAAGGTAAGGTCTTCCGACATGAGTACACCCAGATCCTTTACATTGCCTTTTCGTTCTATGTTATGATTTGCCTGAGTTTTGTACGTGGTTTCCGTTTTTATATTTTCATTTTTTCCATAGCGCATGAGCTGGAACTTATCTTCGTTAAACACCATATTATTTTCTGTAGCCCATAGAAAGACCTGATCTACATCTGACTGGAGGTTTGCCGTGTCCTCTATGTTGCCTACTCTCATGAAGATCCTAGTGTCATCTGCAAAGGATGATACAGTGCTATAGGTTGTGTTCTTGTCTATGTCCGATATGAGGATGAGAAAAAGTACTGGAGCAAGCACAGTACCCTGGGGGACTGAGCTCTTAACGGTTGATGGGCTGGATTTTATTTTGTTGACTATTACACATTGGGTTCTGTTGGTCAGGAAATTGTAGATCCATCTGCCTATTTTTCCGGTAATTCCTTTTGAGCGCATTTTATGTGCAATAACACCATGGTCACATTTATCAAAAGCTTTTGCGAAATCTGTGTAAATTACATCAGCGTTTTGTTTGTCTTCCATAGCATCTAATGCCATATCATAGTGGTCCAGCAACTGCGACAGGCAAGAGCGCCCTGTTCTGAAACCATGTTGTCCGGGGTTATGGAGATGCTGTGATTCCATGTATTTTGTGATCTTACTTCTTAGCACTCTCTCAAAAATTTTAATGATGTGCGATGTTAGTGCTATCGGTCTGTAATTTTTTGCCTCTGCCTTATTTCCTCCTTTATGAAGTGGTGCTATCTCTGCTGTTTTTAGTATATCAGGAATAACGCCAGTATCTAGGCTTTGTCTCCACAGAATGTGGGGCCTGCGATAGTGGTTTTTTACAGTTCTTGATGAATATGGAGTTCCAAGAATCCGGGCCTGGTGCAGAGTGCATAGGCATACTGTTTATGGCTTCTTCAAAATCCAGTGGGGATAGGGTGACGTCTGATATATGATTTGATGTTGGTATCATATCCATGAAAAATTCATTTGGGTTATCGATCTTTAGTGCGTTTAATGGCTCGCTGAAAACAGAGTCGTACTGCTTCCTCAGTAGCTCGCTCATTTCTTTGTTGTCATCGGTGAAAGTTCCATCTTCCTTTCGCAGGGGCCCGATACTAGATGTGGTTTTTGATCTTGATTTTGCATAGGAGAAAAAATATTTCGGGTTTCTCTCTATTTCACTGATGGCCTTTTGCTCTCTTTGCCTCTCCTGGGTTTTGTATGATTCTTGTAGCTTGAGTTCAATTTTTCCTATTTCGCTACCTAACCTTCTTCGCCGTTCCTGAGATAGGGTGCGACTCTCAAGTTGTTCCGCGATTCGTTTTCTTCGCCTATATAGGGAACGACGTTCTCGTTCCAATCTGCATCTCTTCCTCTTTTTTCTTAGGGGGATGCGGTTTGTACATATTTCTAGTGCTACTGAGCTTATTTTTTCCAGGCACTGGTTCAGGTTCGCATTTTCTAGCTGTTCTTCCCAGTTTATTTCTGTGAAGTCCTGGTTTATTTGCTCCCAGTTTATCTGTTTATTATTGAAGTTGAATTTGCTGAAATCTCCTCCACCGGGAATCTGGACTGGTTTTGAAGGTCTATTCCCCATGGTTGTCATAACTTCAATTAAGTTGTGATCTGAGTAACAGGTATTTGTAATCATTATGTTCCTGATCAATTCATCATTATTAGTGAAAATGAGGTCCAGCGTGTTCTCCTTCCTAGTTGGTTCTACTATTTGCTGGTTTAAGGCAAACCTGTCGCACATCCGTAGCAGGTCATTTGCATGTGCCTGTTCATTAAGGCTACTTCCTGGTATTCTTTCTGATATTACTGTATTAGCCAGGTGCTTCCATTTCAGGTGCCGTAGGTTGAAGTCCCCAAGCAGAATGATGTTCGGAGCTGGATTTGTGAGGTTTTCCAAGCAGTGTTCTATTTTCATTAGTTGGTCTTTAAACTGCTGAGGGTTTGCCTCCGGTGACTTATATACAAGGACAATAACTACATTTAGGATCTCTATTTTGATTATCAGCACTTCTACCATATCATTTGAGGTGTTTAGCAGCTCAGTACAGATGAGTGTGTCTTTGATGTATAGGCTGACCCCACCCTGAAGCCGGTGTTTCCTATCACATCTGAAAAGATTGTACTCTGAGATCCATATTTCACCATCATGATAGTCCTTTGTGTGGGTTTCTGTTAGGGCTGCAAACACTGCATTTGCCTCATGAAGGAGACCATCTATAAAGTGAACTTTGTTGGATTTGCGTGTTTTTATACCTTGAATGTTGGCAAATATAAATGATGTTATCGTGGTAGTGGAAGTGCCGGATGCCTTACTTGGTGTTAATATCTGAGGCTCCGGTAAGGAGGCCACTGTGTTTGCGTCCAGGGTGTGT
Source organism: Procambarus virginalis (assembly GCA_020271785.1). Lineage (NCBI taxonomy): Eukaryota > Metazoa > Arthropoda > Malacostraca > Decapoda > Cambaridae > Procambarus > Procambarus virginalis. The sequence continues at coordinate 30,336 of WNGS01010688.1, forward strand.
TGTTTCCGAAGTGATTCGTCCAGTTTCGGTAGTGGGGCGGGTGTTGTGTGGTGTAGTACCTGTGTATTCGTTGGTAATGTGTATTCCAGTCTTGTGGGTATCTCCCTTCCCCTCTGTAATCCTGTAGTGGTTCCATCTGACTGTTCCTCTCTCTTATATTTTCTACTCTGTTTCTGCCTTCCTCTAAAAAAATTGCCAGTAGTGTCATATTGATCTTCCCCGTCTATAACGCTGTGTACCTCTCACGTGGAATTCCGGACACTGAAGATTGTAGCATTTTTTGTCCCTAATTGAAGATTGACATAATTTGGGGTGGAAGTATCTACACCCTGTTCCAAAACGGCATGTACCCCTCCCCAACATGTTCCTGCATTTTCGAGGATGCAGGTATCAACCAGATGTTGATGCAGGTATCAACCAGATGTTTCTTGATTGTGCAGATATGCAAAACAAAAGCACAGAATGAACATTCCAGCCTTATGACAATTCAAAATAATAGGAATAATAGGCCGTGAATCTGTAAAGTCACAGTGGGCAAACTGGACCATCTCTTACCCACCACCACAGGCCAGCGCGACGCTTGGCGGACCCCTTCCTACCCGAACTTTGTTCGGGTAGCATGACACCCCAACTCCAATCGGGAAATTGGAAGTTTCGGATAACTAAAGTTCGGAAACCAAGTGATGCTCTGTATAACATTTGCATTTTCCTTTCCCTCTAAAGCTTTTGTGATTTTGTCATAGTAATTACCTATGTGTAATTTCCTAAGTGTAGTTACAGGATGAGAGCTACGCTCGTGGTGTCCCGTCTCCCCAGCACTCTTTGTTATATAATGCTTTGAAATTACTGACGGTTTTGGCCTCCACCACCTTCTCACCTAACTTGTTCCAACCGTCTACCACTCTGTTTACAAAAGTGAATTTTCTTATCTTATAGTGGTTGAATAACTGTGACAAACAGGATCTTCCCGCTCTAGATCCATGTTTTTCTGGGTTGTGGAGTTCATTATTTTCCATAAAACTTGAAATTTGGTTCCTAGTCACACTATCAAAAACTTTTATTATGTGTGATGTTAGTGCAACTAGTCTATAGTTTTTTGCCAAAGCTTTACCACCTTCCTTGTGCAGAGGAGCTATATCTGCTCATTTAAGTGCTGCTGGTAACTCCTCTGTATCCAGATTATCTCCATGTTACACCGAGCGCTCGCACTACTGGTACTTTATGAATATTGAATTCTACAAGTCAGGACCAAGGGCGAGGTTCATGGGCATGTTGTCAGTTTTTCTTTCAAAGACTTCTCAGTTCATGTTTGTATGCATGTTCTTTTGCCTAAACATAAACGATTATTATCATGTGATCTCTGGATGGTTCTGAGATAAGAAATTTATACACACTGCTCAAAAAGAAATGAGTTTAAAAATAAATGTAAAAACAAAAAATTGATTTTCTGTAAGCGGTAGCCCCGTGTTGAGGTGGCCCCGTGTTGAGGTGGCCCCGTGTTGAGGTGGCCCAGTGTAGAGGTGGCCCTGTGTTGAGGTGGCTCCGTGTTGAGGTGGCCCCATGTTGAGGTGGCCCCGTGTAGAGGTGGCCCCGTGTAGAGGTGGCCCCGGGTAGAGACGGCCCCGGGTAGAGGTGGCCCCGTGTAGAGACGGCCCCGGGTAGAGGTGGCCTCGGGTAGATGTAGCAGCATGCGAGGGAGCTTCATGAGACTAGTGACCTAGACTTACATGGCCATATTATGTATAATTATTTATTTTGAAATGGGTGATGCATTTTAGTATCATTGAACACCAAAATGTTAAAATTGCCTCCTATTGTAAAGTGGCTCATATTTTAATTTTTGCTTCTGCAGCCTGAATAAGGAAGCTGAACAATCACTGTTACTTATTAAAGACTTGTATTTCAGAATACTCCTGATAATCATGAGAAGAGTACATCGCTCTCACCTGTAGCTGAAGAATCGGTCAATGATGTTGGAGAGCACTCTTCAGATTCTCAACTTTCGACCATCCCAGAGATATCTGCAGCATCCTCGATCAAGCAGGATTCTGGAGGTTCAGTTGCCGACACAGACACGATCCAGGATAATGAGGAGAAACAGACTGTTGGAGACTCAAGTGGGGCATTGCAGGATCAAGTAGAGAAGGAGGAATTGGCCTCATCTAGTGATAAGGCCCAAGATGAAGAGAAACTGCAAGCACCTGCAGTAAGTCGTGCTCCTCCATTGTGCCCCACCAGCTGTTCCCATCTGACTCCCAAACCAAAAATAGACAATCTTGCACAGAAGCACACTCCCCTATCTAGCAAACCCACTCAGAGAGCCTATTACTCCCCGTATCTCACCCCTGAGATGCAGCACCTCGGTAATGAATATATTTGCACATCTGTAACTAGGAAACGGATTCTAGGGAAGGGGTGTGCTATAAGCAGTGGGGGTTGGGCTCGACAAGTTGAGGTGGGGCAGAATGGGCATGCTACTTGTGTGTTTGGCCCCTCCAGTCTCTCTAGAAGCCCTAGTTGTTGGCCTCATTCACAGGTTGACACACCAGGACAGGTAAGGTGTAATATTTCTCTTTGGAAGGAATCTTCCTTGCACTCGTTCGTGATCTCGGGTTAACTCTCGTAGTGGAATACATATTGCAGGAAACTAGTGAGTAATCTGTCTGTAATTTTGTATTTCTTAAGTAAAAATATTATCTATCTTTTGACACCTTCCTGTATTTGGAAACCAACTTCTTGTATCTGAAATTTTTCTTGGGCATTCCTTATTAATGTGTTTAAAAGGTTTAAAGTACTGTACTTTAAATGTCTTAAGAATATCTCGTGTTTGATTGAACTGTTATATTTTAGTAAGCTTAAATCTTATTTAAATTGTATTTTAGCTAGTATCCTCTTATTTTTAAAGTTCCAGGTCTCAAAACTTCTTCTGTATCAATTTTGTAGATTCCCGTTGCTATTTTGAATGTAGTGATCACATCGTCTTTTTCTTCTATCTTTGGCATATTTAATGCCTCTAACCTTCCCCTCATAGCTCTTGTCTTTCAGTTCCAGGAGGCATTTAGTAGCAAGTCTTTGCACCCTTTCCAGTTTGTTGATGTGCTTCTTAAGATATTCTCACCATCCATGTATGTAAGAGCAATTCTGAAATTGGAAAGTGAAGTATAGGTTCCTCACATACTGTTCTTTATGTGCTCCTCAGGTGGCAGTTTTTCTATCTAGAACCACCCCTAGATCTCCCTTATCAGAATTCTTTAATACTTTTTCACATAATCTGTAGGTTGTCTGTGGCCTATTTTCTCCTGTTCCACATTCCATAATGTGGCATTTATTCACATTAAAATCCATTTGCCAAGTGTTGTTCCATACACTTATTTTGTCCAGGTCATCTTGAAGGGCATGAGAATTGCCTAAGTTTCTTATCTTTCCTGGTGTCTTGGCATCATTAGAAAACATGTTCGTGTAATTCTGTATTCTTTCTGGAAGTTTATGTAGACAGTGAACATTACTGGTGCAAGAACTGAACCCTGTGGTACTCTGCTGGTGACATTTATCTAGTCTGATACATTGTCTCTGGTTACTGTCAGAAAATTTTCATCCATGTCATAA
>WNGS01010688.1:36441-43100 GCA_020271785.1 Procambarus virginalis
GAGGCAGGCAAGAGGCAGGCAGGTAGAGGCAGGGAGGGAGACAGGCAGGCAGAGGCTGGGTGGTAGGCATGGAGGGAGGGAGGCAGGCAGGCAGGCAGAGGCTGAGTGGTAGGCAGGGAGGGAGGCAGGCAGGCAGGGGCTGGGTGGTAGGCATGAAGGGAGGCAGGCAGACAGAGGCTGGGTGGTAGGCAGGGAGGGAGGCAGACAGAGGCTGGGTGGTAGGCAGGAGGGAGGCAGACAGAGGCTGGGTGGTAGGCAGGGAGGGAGGCAGGCAGAGGCTGGGTGGTAGGCAGGGAGGGAGGCAGGCAGNGAGCGTCTGGGGTGAGTTTTTTCACCTTTTTCATGGTTTTATTCTCCTGTTGTCGTTTCTTTGCTTTTCTGGTGTTTTCTGCCCTTCCTGTTCCTCTGGGTACGTTTGGGTGTTGATTTTACACCGGGTTTCCCTTTTTTTCTGTTTTGGGTCTGGGCCCTTGGGTTTGGGCTCAGTGTCCCTGGCTGTTATGCTTGCTCCCACACCTTGTCCCTCGGTTTTCGGTCTGTTATGACCGTTTCCCAGGGGTTCTGTCTGGGGCTGCGCTTTGCCTTCTGTGGTGTTCTCCCCGGCAAATGTGGTGGTTTGGCCTCCCCCTGGTTCGATTCTGGGTTCCTTTGGGTTCTTTGGTTTCTTCCAGAGGTTTATTTCTCTTGGGCCCCCCTTTGTGGGTTCAGGGGCTTTGTTTCCTCGTGTGACCCGGTTCTGCCTTCTGGGGTTCCGGGGTCTTTCTGGCTTGCAGACTGCTCTTTTTGGGTCTTGGCACATGTTGTGGTTGTGCTGGGACTTTGAGGTTTTGCTGTCGAGGTGGGCCTTTTGATGCAGTTTTGTGCCTTCTTTGCCTGGCCGGCGTGGTGCTCTCTGCCCACTGGTTGGCAACTTGTACTTTTCTTTTACAATGTATGTACTCACCTTGTTGTGCTTGCAGGGGTTGAGCTCTAGCTCTTTGGTCCCGCCTCTCATCCGTCGTTCAACAGGTGTACAGGTTCCTGAGCCTATTGGGCTTTATCATATCTACACTTGAAACTGTGTAGGGAGTCAGCCTCTGCCACATTGCTTCCTAATGCCTGTGTACGCTTGTGCATGTGTACGCTGTGTGTGTGTGCGTGCATGTGTATACACGTGTCACATATCTTGTATGTTTGTGTATATGTATGTGTATATACATAATGTGTATGTGTGTGTATTTTTTTTTTCGGAAGGGGCTCTGTTCCCTTCTCTGTTGGCGGGGCGCTGGGGGAGCAGCTTGCTCTATTGCCTCTCGCATGGTCCCGCTGTTGGTGGGCGCTTTGAGTTGTCTTCCGGCCTCTGGTGGCATCAGTGGACGGCTTCTCCCCCTTTGCGGGGGTTCAGAGCTGGCGGGGTGGGCTTCTTCCCTCGTGTTTTGTCGTGTCATCTTAGTGGGTGCGTTGGACGTGGTCGATCCGCCCCATCCTTCTGGGGTTCCTGTCTGCTCTTTGCAGTCATGGGCTTTTCGCATCTGCAGTTCTTCTGGACTTCTTCAGTCTGTGCCCTGGATTCTATGCCCTCCTCGGAGGGCATAGAATCCAGGGCGCAGACTGAAGTCGCCTGTTGTCGCCTGTCCAGCTTCTGTTGGGGCCGGGTGCCTGGATGGTGGCCCTGGACCTCCAGGTCACTTTTTGGCACGTTCCTTTCCAGTTTTCTGGGTCTGGCCCGGTTGGTGGTGGGGCTTCAGGCTTGCTGCTTTTGTTGCCTGCCCTATTTTGTAATGGGCTCTTAGTATAATTTTTTTGCATCTTTACCGTATCTTAGTGCCCTGTCTGAGTCTGAGATTCGGTGTCTGGCCTACCTCGATGACTGGCTGGTGTGGGCTCCCAGTCAGTCCGCATGTCTGCTCGCCAGGGGTGTGGTTCCTTCCAGATCTCCAGGTTTGGTTTCCAGGTGATCTGGAGGCTTTTCCATCTGTTTCCATCCCGGTTCGGACCTGGGCCTTGTTTAGGGCTATTGGGCCATTCATTATCTTTCCCTCCAGAAGTGTTACTGCGACTGTGGTCCCGCCTTCGCCTGTACATGAGGGGGTCCCGGGTTGCTCAGCGGTTGCTTGAGCGGTTGTGCGGGAGTCTGAACTTTGACGTGCTGGTCTGCCCACGGAATCGGGTTTGGCTTCGGCGTCTGTTTGGTTCCTTCAGAGACTCCCCTTCCGCCTCTTGCATTTATTGGATTGTTCCTCCGGGGATCTTGTGTTGGTGCTGCGTCACCAGCTTCCTCTTTGTGGTTTTCGGGGTTCCGTGCCTTGGCACCTCCCTGAGCCTTCGCTCGATGTGTTCACGGACGGGTCATCTCTCGGCTGGGGCTTTGTGACCAGTGCTCACCAGGTCGGCCGCGGTTGGTGGTGTCTGTCCGTCCGTCGGGCTCACAGCACGGTTCGGGAGTTCGAGGCTGTCTGGTTTGTGCTTCGTAGGGTTTGGGTCACTCCGTGCTCTACCAATTAGCTCTGTTTGGACTGTTCTCTGGCGGTTCTTGCCGGAACCACAGGGGTTGGCTAACCATGAGGTTCATGTCCGGGGTGTGTCCTGCGTCCGGGCGAACAGCTGTCTCGGTTCATTCCTCTTCGCGGGTTGGCCAGTCTTCGCTGATTCGTTTTGTTGGCTCTGTCGGACGTATGGACTCCTGGCCATGGACGTCTTTGAGTCAGCGTGGTCTAGGCGTCGCCCATTTTATGTGGCGCCCTTTCCCACCTGTGAGGCATTCACGGTGGATGCTTTTCGGCAGGACTGTTCGAGGGGGTACCTGTTCCTCTTCTCCCGATCCAGCTGTTGCTTGGGGTTCTGGCTTGGTTGCAGCCCACTCCCACGAGAGCAGTCCCTATGGTTCCTTGGTGGCCGGCCCAGCCTTATTTTTAGACACTGCTTGATTGGTGGCCGAACCCGGGGCGTTTTCCCGCGACTCCGCCTTTTTCGGCAGGTCGCTGCAGGTCGAATCGGTCCTGTACGTGACTGGTTCGGCCTTCTCCTCAGCTCTTCGCGTCTGGTATTTTGACACGGATATCACCATCTCTGTGGTGTTCAGGTGGCTTTGTTGACGGTGTCCCACCTGCGAGCTTCATCTTGGCGACAGTATGACGTTTCGTACGCTTTCTCGTGTTTGTTTCACCTCCAGCCTGCTCATGCGTCGCCTGAGCCGTCCTGGTCCTTGATCAGGGTGCCTTCTTATCTTCTCAGTTTGTGGTAGCCCCTTCGGTTCAGGTTTCTGCTCTTTGGTACAGGTGGTAGATTTGTACGTGTGCAGCCTTTCTCCGTTCTGGCGACGGTCGAGACGGCTGCTTTCCGGAGGGGTTCTTGGGGTATTGATGCTTGATTGGTTTGGCCGGGGGTGCGTCCTGTGTTGTCCAGTTGTGCTTTTTGCCGTTGCCGGCATACCGTGTCTGGGGATGCGCTGTGGTTGATCGGTTCCCCTCGTTCCCTGTTTTCAGCGCTCGGGTCTCCCAGGTCGTCCGCAGATTTTTTATTCTTCCAGCCTGCGGTCTGTCTTTGCGCCCGTGGTGTTCAGACGTTTGCAGCTTTTGCTGCTGTGTTGGCGATGTCTAGGGCTCATTTCGGGCACAGGGATTCGAGGGTCGCACAGGTTCTTGGCCGCCCATTCTTTGTGCATCTGCTCCTGTGCGTTCTTGTTGCCTTGGGTCACAGATTGCGACCTGTTGTCTCGGCTTTGCGTTGCAGAGTTTGTGGCGGCCGCCTCCCGGGTTAGCCCTTTCTTTTCCTTCTCTTTGGGCACGAAGCTCCAGGGAGCCCCCTAAGTGGCTTCCAGAACTGAAGGACAAGAGCTATGAGGAGAGGTAGGAGGCATTAAATATGCCAAAACTGGAAGATAGAAGGGAAAAAGAGGTGGTATGATCACTAAGTACAAGATAGTAATGGGAATCGATAAAATTGATAGGGAGGAATTCCTGAGATATGAAACAAATCCACAAGGGCCATGACGAGGGTTCGAACCTACGTCCGAGAGGATCCCAGATACTTAATCCAGCCCCAGCCTTAATCGACTGAGCTACAACATGGTTAAAAGAATTCAACAGGGAAATCATCCTGTTGGTTTACCAACAGTTCCTGCAGTTTCTCCGAGACACAAACCAGGGTTTTACGCAATTCCTTCATGTGCCCTCTCATAAAGTTTATTAAAATTGGAAATGATTTTCTGGTCCATAGCTGAAGTAGAGGAGTGATGTTAGGAGGAAGGAACTTTACTGTAACAAAACTAAATTCGTTAAACAGTAAATCTTCCAAGCCTGGAGGATGAGCAGGAGCATTGCCAAGGAAAAGCAGGGCCTTGAATGGCAAACTGTTCTCCTGCAGATATTTTTTGATGGAAGGGCAAACCACTTCATTCACCCCACTCGGTAAAAAAATAGCCTTGTCACCCATTCCTTACTATTGGGCCTCCTCATCACACACATTTTGCACATAATGTTTTTTGAAAAACCTTGGATAATCCGAATGATACACAACAAGGGTGTAATTTTCAAATCGCCACTCGCATTACCACACAGTAAAAGAGTTAGCCTATCTTTCATAGGCTTATGTTCGAGCAATGACTTCTCCTGGGTAATGTACGTCCTCTTTGGCAATCTTTTCCAGAATAGCCGTCTTGTCACAACTAAACACTTGTGTTGGTAGTTATCCCTCTCTCTACAAAATCTTTAAATTCGCCAACAAATCTTTCAGCCGCTGGTTTGTCTGAGCTGGCAGCCTCCCAATACCTCACAACACTATGAATGTAACTTTTCAACATAAAGTGTTTGTGTTTTTTGTTTCGTGATTGTTGATACATCTTTTGTCACTATAGTACTCATAATATCCTTTTCTTAGCAAGTACGGTGGATATCGTTGACACAGATTTGTTGTACTGCCTAGCTAGATCAACAACCCGCACACCATCTTCATGTTTATGAATGATCTCTGTGGTCGTCCTCACGTGTGTTTTCTTAGGGTGAACCTTATCACCGACTTTCTTGGGACCCATGGTGTGATATATAATAACTACTGTACTTTTATGTTCAAAAACCAAAAAAGCAGAATAAAATTAAATTCTTACAAAGAATTCAAGCATGATCATCACTAAGCGGGAGGTACTGATAAACTGAAGTGCGGTTGCTCGTGCCACCAGGGACTATGTGCTCAGTCGACCCATATGTATATCAACAAAGTCGCAAGGCGAGGGAAAGGTCGTAACCTGATTCAAATTTCCAAAGAAATTGAGTTCGTAACCTGGAAAATTTGCAAAGAGGGACGTTTGCTGCCTGTGGATCCACTGTACCTGGAACTTATCACCGTTAAATGTGTTATTTTCAGTTTCTCAGTCGAAGACTTTATTAATACTGTATGCATGCGGAGAGTCACAATAACATGGCTAAAGTAAGTTGACCAGACCACACACTAGAAGGTGAAGGGACGACGACGTTTTGGTCCGTCCTGGACCATTCTCAAGTCGATTGTGATGAGGAAGTAGAGACAGGCAATAAATAGGCAAGAGAGGGGTGAGGAGCAAAGGTATAGTAGAGGGGATAATAGGAAAACGAACTGCAGAGGGCCTGTCCCTGGAAACACAAACCGAAACTGTCTCTATTTTCCGCTTATTACAATTTGTAATAAAGTTGTTACATCTTGACTTAATGTGTTTATGACGTATTAGAACGTTGTTACAACTTGCTATATTGGTTGTTATAACTGGTTAGGTGTTAAAATTTGTTTGAACGTTGTACCAACGTCGTAGTTTCGGTGTGTGTTTGGAAGGATTGGCCCATGCGAGGCAGCTCCTATTAACCACCGAATGAGAAGGAGATAGTAAGAGGAATATGAAGAGGATAGCAAGGGAACGTAGAAGACAGTAAACAGAAAAAAGAGAGGAGAGAGAAAGAAAATGAAAGAGAAAGAAAGATAAATGGAAGGGCAAGCTTATGTTAGGTCACGTTTGTTAGAAAGATTAGAGCATTTAAGTATATACTGTGAAAGGGAAGAGTCCACAGCAACAAAGCCAGGACTCAAGTTCATGTTGGGTACATTGTGTATTAGAGCTGATTCAACAAGACGGCGTCTGTGTAGAGTAGAGGCAGGAAAGATTATTTTGGAGGAAGACCAATCAATGGGATGATTAGAATCCCTCACATGTCAGAAGAGAGCATTGTTAGTGTCTGCAGACTTAACACTTCTCTTGTGTCCTTTAAGTCTGTCATTCAGTGTACGACCAGTTTCATCAAAGTATTGGAGAGGACAAAACGAACAGGAAATGGAGTAAACACCAGCAGCATTAGAAGCAGGAGGAGCAGTGTGAACTAGATTGCTACGAAGTGTGTTAGTTTGTCGAAAGGCGAGTTTAATGTCAAGAGTACGAAAGGTATTGGATAAAGTTTTGAGTTCAGATATGAAGGGAAAGCATAGTACAGTGCGACTAGTGTTGGAAGCAGGTTTAGGATGAAAGAAATTTCATTTTGCTTGAGAGTAGGCACAGTTAATGAAATGCAAAGGGTAATCAAGGTGATAGAATGATTTGTAGATAAAGGCAATTTCAGAATCAAGAAACTGAGGGTCGCTGATGCATAGAGCGAGGAGGAAGAGAGAGGCGAGGACACTTTTCTTAACAGAGAGGATGGTAGGAAAAGAGTGAATGTACA
>WNGS01010690.1:0-12714 GCA_020271785.1 Procambarus virginalis
TTATACATATTAAAACGCTGAACTGTAATGCCAATCCTGACCTCAAAAGCTTCACTGAAGGTTGTAACAGAACCCTTGAGCACCATACCAGAAATAAATACAGTTTCGATATTCCTAGAGTACGACTTAATCGAACTAGAAATGCTTACAAATCAAAGGACCCAGAATGTGGAATGACCTTCCCAACCATGTTAAAGACTGTACCTCTCTCAACCAGTTTAAGATAAAAACGAAGCTATACCTAATAAATTCCCTGTAACCTGCCTTACCCCTCTATTGTCAACCTATGTCTGTTTTTGTTTTAAATGACGCTGTTTTGTCGACCGAATTGTATTTGTGCTGCTTTTTCAGCCATGTTCCCCCCTTCTTAACTCTTTTTTTATTTGTTCTCAACTCATTTTATTCCTTATGCTCAATTAGTATTAAGCCTTAGTCATTTAAGTTTTTCATGCCCGAAACGCTTTGCGTATAGTGGCTTTAGGCATTGTATGTACTAGCCCTATCTCTAACTCCATCACTCTGTACAATCACTTGTATGTATGTACCTTACCTAAATAAACATTTTGATTTTTGATTTTGATTTTGAAATAGACGACATTATGGTTGATCTAGCGAATTATGAAGATCACACTCAGGCCACGTTACAGCCTTACGTCAAATTAATTGCCAAGAACAAGGCAACAACAACAACAACAGTTGCATCTAATACGAGTCAAGCAGAGGCTCGACTCCCTCCAATTAATTTACCCACTTTCTCAGGAAAAGACCAGGAAGATTGGGACGAATTTTGGAACAAATTCGTTGACCTTGTAGACTCAAAACAATCTTTACCAAAGAGTAGTAAATTCTCTTATTTGCAAGGCCAATTATCAGATGAGGCTAAAACAGTAATATCCCATCTGAGATTAACTAATGACGGCTATGATCTGGCAGTAAAACTCCTCAAGGATAATTATGCTGATCCAGAAGTAAGAACATCATATTTAGTTCATGAGCTGTTGCATTTACCTCCACTGGAGGCTTCAGCTGATTCACTCCAAGTCTTCAAGCTGGAGGTAGAGTCAATGATCAATGCTCTCAGCCTGACAGCAGATACAAACGGGGCAGAGTGGGTCTTGAAAATAATTGTCCAGGAGAAAATACCTAGGGACGTATTGAGACAAATGAGTGCTCATTACAATACAAGCATCTTATCTATGAATGAAATGAGGGTTTAAAGTCAGTAGTTCATCAATTACGAACACATGACAAATTAAAACCACCAAGTAAACCCTCAGAAACCAATAATAGTAAACCACAGAGTACCAAAGGTACTCCAAATCAATCGAGACAATATAATTCGACACCAAAGGGTACTGGAAACTATGGAACATATTTGTTCTGCAATGAGAAACATTCAATGTACCACTGCCCTAATTTTCCTAATAGTGACGCCCGTGTTGAGCGACTCAAAGATTTGCAACATTGCACGAGGTGCCTCAGGAAACATAACATCAACGACTGTGATACCCAATTACACACCTGTAATAGGTGTAACAAGGGTCAGTACCATGCAGCATTATGCAGAGACACCAAAACAACGTCTCCAAACCCCAAGGTGGAAGATAGCATTATAATTCCCACCACAGTACAGTACTGCAAAGTGCAACAAACAACGACTGTCCAATCGGCAAAGTCTAAAGGTAATACAACTTTGCCTACTGCCCAAATTACCATCCAGAATAAGTGTGCCAAGGTCCATACCCGTGGGTTGTTTGACCAAGGATCCCAGAGAACATATGTCACTAAAAGGTTGGCAGATGAACTACAATTAAGGCCTGTAGCCCAGACGACATTCAACATCTCAGGGTTTATAACAGATGCAGGACCTAAAGTCTACCAGGTGGTACAACCATCTGTACGTTTAGGCAGGTACGTCTGTCAAGTACAAGCCATTGTGGTGGACAAAATACCAGTAGACCTACAAGTTCAAGGTCTGAGAGCAACAGCCAAATTCCTGAGAAATAGAGGAATAAAATTGGCAGATAATATTAAGTCTGATCACCTCACCGACTTCGATCTCCTTGTAGGGACAGACTACTGCCATCGATTCATTGGTAGCCCAACTAAATATCAGGGCATAACCATGCTAAATTCTGCAGGAGGCAAATTACTCTCAGGCCCAGTATTAAGCCTGAGGAGACCTATGCCTGCAGATAAACAATACCAATAGAAATCTAAATTTGTCAGCTGATAATATATTTCTCCAGTAGCATTATACTAAGGAGATTACAGCTGACTATAGCAACAGAGGTTGATGTTAATATCATCATTTAAAGTTGAAGATGAGTTCATGAGGCCTCAGTGGCAAATCAGTGAACAGTAGCCTAAACAGCTACAAGTCACAGAGACCAATGTCACTGAATTGAACCCACTGCAGTCTCAGAACCATACTTAGCTTTAGTGATGGGCTATTCAATCCTCTGAATCAATTAACTAAATTAAACCCCAATAAATCTGACGACTGATTTTGATACATTTATTATTTAATCAAGATGAATTCCATGGGCCACAGTGTTTATATATCAGTGACCAGTTACCTGAACAAGCTTCAAGTTATATCTAATGTCACTGATCTCACTGCAGTCCCTGAATCATACTTGACTGTAGTACTTGATCACATTCAGTCTTTTGGGTTAAATAACATGTATTTAGGCTATAATTTTAGCCTTTCAAGAGTTAACAGGGAAATGAAATTGCATTAGACTTCTAACCCCTGCAACTCGAGTACGGGACATCCGTCCTGTATGAAGAGACGCACAAATGTGTGATTACTAATTACTAACATCAAATTAATCTAATAATTCGTTGGAGGAGTATCGGTGTTCGTCTGTTCTAAATAGGACTTCGACCCCTGAGCAGCCCCCTGGGAATTATGTCGGAAAATCCGACACAATTTAATAATATTACATGCAATTGCAGATAATATTGCTGCTGCGTTGTAGACACAAGTTATCCCATAGAAAATGTAGCTTGTAGTGGAATTTTCCGTCAATAGAAAACAGGATATCATTGCCACATACTATTATAAATTCACCAGCCATTGTGTTGGAATTATTCTTAAATACATTAGTCTTTGGACTTTTACCATCGTAAAACATCTTATTTTAATTAACTTAATTATCAGTGTCAAAAGAAAGTAAATGTGACCCTTCTATCAGTTACTGATATCTGGACAAAGTAGGCCAGGCGTCAGTAGTAGGGAGTGGTCAGCCATTGTTGTTAAGACCAGAGTAGTGGGGCAAATAACGGCTCCTATAAATTCTCTTGGACGAAGTGTTATGGAAGATCAGAGTAGTGGTCTGCCATCATCAACACGCTGACATCAATCTCAAGGGAAGTGTTTTTCCGATACCCGTTTATCTAATCATTTTTGGCCATTAATGTTAGGTAGATATTGGGTGAACCGGTGAGAGCACAAATGATTGACTCAAAAAAGGTAATTAAGCCTTGGTCCTTATCTGAATCATTATACATATGTTTTCTCTGATATACCTGTCATATATTAGGATTCTGGCTTTATAGCAAGCGCCCTTTGACAGGTCAAGAAGAGGAAGCAAGCTTGGTATATCAGTTATTGGGTGTTGGAAGCAGCCTCAAATGAGGATAATTTGGCATCTACATCCTAGTTATACCTGGTGAACTAAGGCCTGCTGTACAATAAGATAAGGAACCTCCTCAATGTATACTAATATATGTAGTTTAATACTGTATAGTTTGATTGGCTGCATATATATAAATTTAATATAAACCCCCCTAACGTGTAAGAATCGATTTGTGAGATTATTGCAGAAATACAGTCCACTTAACATCATACCAATTGCTATCGAAATATATAAATTAACGTAAATATAAATTCTATATAAATTCATATAAATATAAAATAAATAAATATAAATATGTTTATTCAGGTAAGGTACATACATACAAGTGATTTTACATAAATTGATACATTTACCGGTTGAAATCTTGCCAGATTTATCGATTTATCGATTTATCGATATCTCCAAAATCAGATACTATGTACCTAACTCTGCTCTCATCTCTCTATATTATGCACTAATCTATCCCTATCTCAACTATGGTATCTGTGCATGGGGTTCAACCACTGCAAACCATCTCAAGTCCATCATCACCCAGCAAAAATCTGCTATCAGAATAATATCAAATTCTGCTTTCAGACAACACTCAGCCCCCTTGTTTAACTCCCTAAACATGCTAAATATAATCTCACTCCATAAATTCTCTTGTGTCAACTACATTTACAAAACACTGTTCTTAAATGCAAATCCTGCTCTGAAACTCTTCCTGGACAGATGTAATAGGACCCATTATCACCACACCAGAAATAAATATCTCTTTGATATCCCCAGAGTTAAACTTAATCTGTGTAAACACTCTATGCAAATAAAGGGACCCAGTTTATGGAACTCACTCCCTATTGAATCGAAAAGCTGTCCAACTTTTACATCATTCAAAATCAATACTAAAAAGTACCTAATTTCATCTTCATAGTTTTTTACCTTTTGCCTTAAAATTGCACTGTATCTATTGCTACAAAATCTCCCAACCTTTATGTTTCCCAATTTGAACATCTTCACCATTGTGATCATTGCTGTCTTCTTATATGTGCTGCCAATCTGCTGTATGGTGTTTATTATTCTTGTTTATCTGTATCTGTTGCTACCCAGTCTCCCAATCTTTATGTACCCAATCTGAAAATCTTTACCATAGTGATCATTGCTGTCTTATATGTGTTCTCATTCTGCTGTATGGTGTCTATTGTCGGGGTTTCACGGTGTTCTCGTTAGAGAAGGGTTAAAGCAACAGTAGACTGGATCTCCTTTCCAGGTGGTTGCTCCAACAATAACCCTTACTCACCGTCGTTCGGCGGGTCTTCCCTCGATCCTCTAGGCTCCACTGCTGGCCTCGGAGAGTACCCCAGTCGATCTCACAACCGGCCTTTAAATTGCAAGATGAGTGAGGGCACAGATCGTTCCCTCAATCTGTGGCCCGCCCCGATACCGAACTCTTACACAGCCTTCAAGGTCGCCAACTGGTTTTTTAGGTGTCCAGTAACACTGCAGTGGTCAGGTGTAATTGTGGCAAGAGCCAATTCCAGTAATATAGTATCAGGCAGGTCACTCTGCTTTACATCATTACACGGTCACAAGATAAATGGAGGGGATGATATCAAACACCAAAGAGTTTTGGTATTTTACTTAAAAAACAATGAGTAATATATATATGCATCAATGTATCAGGAATAATATATGACAATTGCTCCATTCATAGCATAATATTCTGGAGCGCACCGATATGGCAACATCCGGCAGCGCCACGCGTCACCTGTCAGATCTCGGCTGACCGGGACCCTCGCGATCGTGGGAACAGACTAGTACTTGTTTTCTAATTCTGTCACGATCCCCGTTTATTTAACTTTTTCCAAAACACTATTCAACATTCACATGGCTTACTTATGATTTCACTGGCCTCATGATCAACATCTTATTCACAATACTCTCACAGTGACTTTCCACCGTACCAAAAGATTACTCTATTCTTAATAATATTTACTGTGAATGCACTCACTTGATCACTGAACTTTTCTTTATATCTATACTTTCTCTCAAAGAGATATCACTGGCAAACACTTCACGTATATGATATTATTCAGTACACAGTCATGTCATATATAAATCAGTAATCAAATTTCAGGCATATATATATTTACATCATGAAGATCAATACACAGGCATTTATATCAATAGATCATAGAGATCAACACACAGGCATTTATATCGATAGATTATAGAGATCAACACACGAGCACTTATATCAATAGATTATAGAGATCAATCCACAGGCATTTATATCAATAGATTATAGAGATCAATCCACAGGCATTTATATCAATAGATTATAGAAATCAACACACCAATATCTGGTTTACTACCAATATATATATAATAATAATACTCACTGTAAATTAATAATAATAGTCACAGTAAATTCTCTGATGAATCTTGGTGCTTGCACACACCCACACATAGATATATATATATGTAAACTGATACTGTGAGCGCCCTGGGCAGGCTCACCACATACTGTGCACTCTGTGACTTAGACTCAAGTGAGACTTGCTCACGACATATAAAATATCCTGACAAGAATATATATAGCTAACTAAAGGGGAAATGGGAGGGTAACTGTAAACACCTACTTCACCTATCCTAGGATGACAGTTGGGTTGTAGCTCCTGGTCCAGGCTCTCGCCTCGTTCACCATCCAGAAACACAAGCCCACGCCTTAGGACGTCGCGTCTCGCCGCTTCTGTACACTGCAGGTCCATGCTCCTTCCTCTACAGTACGTCGCAAGGTTGAAGTCGGTCTCCTGGCCGTCAACTTTCCTCCCAACTACGGCAGCCAGCCTACGTCTCGGCGGTCGTCGTACGTTTCCCAATTAGTTCTTGTCACTGTTCTCCCAGAGGAACTGCCTCTCACCACTACGAAGTCACTGTGAAGTTACCAGCCGTCCCAGACGATGCTGCTTAAGCTCCACATGCACAGCACCCGACTTCAGAGCACTTGAAGCTCACTTCACTGTCAATTCCCTCGTCGTCTAGATATATTGCTAGGTATTTGGGAAGACTTCTCGACGTGCTTGCATCCAACTGTTGACTCGTAGGGTTCCACGAAGGTGGGGTTACTGTCAAACTTGACAGGATCGTCGATCACACGTTCAACCTGGTTGACAAGGCTGTCAACCCGGTTCACTCACGGTGGGTGGCCCGGCCACTAAGCTGTCTCTTATACTGGTGAACTGCCAACGACGACACACGTCGATGCCCGGCCCACTTCTTGCAACGCACCTGTCCCTGAGCACTTGTTGCTCAATATTCTGTCAATTCCTTATCTGAGCCACATCTGGGTTGCAGGAAGACCTCACAGAGTGCGTGCCAACAACTGGAGACGCTTACATCCACCGGAGTTCGGTAAATCCGTCACTCTGACAGGATGACCGATCGCGCGTCCTACCTCTCGGACGTGTCGTGAAAGACTGATATCGCCTCGGCGCCAACACGGCCGGACTCCCCATGCCTATGTGACGTCACTTTTCCCAAAGTTGGTTTTCATTGGCTCCCAGTGCCACATCGCTGACGGTGACCAATCTGGCGCCACTGATGTCACACAGTTTTGGCGGGAGAACAGACTTGCCAGCGCCATATTGGCTCCCTAAAGGGCCTATCCCACAGGCCAAATGTTCTATTTTCGCAAATTTCTCGGCTCTTCGAGAATACTGTTCTCTCCCACATATGTTCAATTGATGCCTGCAATGTAGAGAACGCTCGGGAATAGTGGACATGACTCTTACAGCAGGCGTGGGAGAATTAGAAGGGGGGGAACACCGTCACACTATTAATCTTTTAAACTACCCATCAAGCTGTCAATGTAATCAATTAGAGCTTTAATATAACAATGTGCTTTAATATACTTACAAAGCTCTCTCATCTCATTTTTCTCTTGCAATGTATTTGTTATCATTTATCAATTCTGATAGAACTTACCTACTTTAAATTATCTGTTAGATTAAGGATTTGCCCGAAATGCTGCACGTACTAGTGGCTTTACAAGATTGTAATACTGTCCAATTCAATGTATTCTCATAAACCCAATGTACCTTCTTGTATATAAATAAATAAATAAAATAAAATAAATTTACCAGAATTGACCAGTCTCTGTGGTGTAGTGGTTATAGACATTCGCCTGGCGTTCCGCGAGCGCTGTGTCATGATTTCGTATCCTGGCCAGGGAGGATTTACTGGGCGCAAATCCTTAACTGTAGCCTCTGTTTAACGCAACAGTAAAATGTGTACTTGGATGAAAAAACGATTCTTCGCGGCAGGGGATCGTATTCCAGGGACCTGCTCGAAACGCTACGCGTACTAGTGGCTGTACAAGAATGTAACAACTCTTGTATATATCTCAAAAAAAAAAAATATAGATAGAGCTAGTACATACAATGCATAAAGCCACTATTACGCAATGCGTTTCGGGCAGAAGGTTTAAATAAATTAAATTAATATAAACCTCACAGGTCGGTTCCCACATTTATTTATAATAAATAATTTAATTATTAATTTATAATAATTTAATTATTAATAGCATTATATAGTCGATTTAATATTGAACACGTAGACATAAGCGAAACGTCCAAAACTGGTGTCCGAAATGGCAAAAAAATTAGTGTTGTCAATGTAAGGAGTATCTTGTATCCCTGTGGGAGAGCTGTTTCCTTCAAAATGTATAATCGTGTGGCCTTATGTTTAAAGAAACAATTCCAAAGTACATTCTTTGATTGAAAAACATGAAGATAAATACAAGCGTTAATTGTAAATGACCAGTTATAAACAAAAATAAGAAGTAGGAAAAATGATATGTGGAACCCGACAAAAACATTGGAACGCTTAGGTGATGAGAGGGTAAACAACCGCCGCCATTTTAGTAGCGCCAGCCGGTGAGGTCCAGCACGAGCAATAAGGAAAATCTTGACACAAACTGTATCTATCATAAAGAGTAGCACCACCATTGACCGCCAAGTGCTCACATTAAGTCTAACTCTAAGAAACAACACTCAAGCCTTGACGCTTCTCCCAACATCCGGAGGAGAAAACCTTCACACAAACTGCACCTGTCATAAAGAAGATGAAGACTCACCAGTGTCCACAGTGTCCGAAGGTATTCACCCGTTCTGACCATGTGAAGCGTCACATGTTAGTGCATTCAGGAGACAAACCTCACGAATGTCCAGAGTGTGGGAAGAGATTCAATCGTCTTGGAAATGTGAAGGCTCACATGTTAGGGCATTTAGGTGGCAAACCTCATGAGTGTCCAGAGTGTGGGAAGAGATTCAGTAGTCTTGGAAATGTGAAGACTCACATGTTAGTGCATTCAGGTGACAAGCCTCACGAGTGTCCAGAGTGTGGGAAGAGATTCAGTCGTATTGGAAGTATGAAGACTCACAGGATGGTGCATGCGGATGAGAGACCTTTTCAATGTGCCGAGTGTGGCAAAAAATTTAGAGAACGTGGAGCTATAATAAGGCACATGTTAGTGCATTCAGGTGACTAAACAGCATGAGTGTCCAGAGTGTGGGAAGAGATTCAGTCGTCTTGGATATATGAAGAAGCACAGGATGGTGCATGCGGATCAGAAACCTTTTCAATGTGCTGAGTGTAGTAAAAAATTTAGATTACGTGAAACTATAATAAGGCATATGTTAGTGCATTCAGGAGATAAACCTCATGAGTGTCCAGAGTGTGGGAAGAGATTCAGTCGCCTTGGAAGTATGAAGAACACAAGATGATACATGCAGATAATAATAGACTAAACACTTTGAGTGTGAAAGATAATTAAGAGAATGTTGAAGGATAATGAGGCACATAATGGTATATTAACTTACCTTTAATCTAACAGTGTGCTGTCACAATATCAGTTGAATGTTCTTCAGAGGAAATTATAATTTGCTTGAGAAATACACTTCACAATGAAAGGTAAAGATCTGAAGATATTTTATTATATTGTTCTTTTATGAAGGTTAGATGACCAAGCAAGAACTGGAGAAGCTGTCACTAGGAAAACTCAAAATTCCTTATAAGTATAGAAATATCTCTTTAATTTAGCAAAGGTAAAATAAAGCTTTAAATGTTTTTTTTCATATTTATGTAAATAATGTGCTTCCTTTTTTTTGCTTTCTGTTGAAATTTATTTAAATTTAATATACTCTGTAGCTAAGTTATGGCCATTTTTGTTGTAATATTATTTAGTATTGGAGTTGGTGAAGAAGACAATCGGAGACGTACTTAAGGTAAGCCCATTTGATTGGTAAGGTATATTGATCAAGAAATTTTCTCATCAGATTCATATGCAAACTGATGTCCATTTTATATTTTTGTTTAGGCCTACTTATGAGTTCTACTCCTGATTATAATTATTTCATTGAAAAGTATATTGAAAGCTGATTGCCATTTATAGCTGTCAGTCAATTTAATATGAAATTTATATTTATATTTCTCTAGACATTTATCACTCTAAATTTACCAGAAAATGATTACTCTAGCCTAACTTTATCAGTTATGCTGTAATTGTCTTGGAATAATACTTTACCCGATTTACCTGAGGGCCACTAACCCGAGTGGCCTCGATGAGAACAAGAAGTCGTCGGCTTGTTGAATGTTTCCTTCCCCCTCCCAGTTTGCTTTCATGATTTTTTTCTAGGTATATTGAAATTCAGCACAGATTTGGCAGTTATGGTTTCGGTGGGTCGGCAGTTCCATCGATCTTTAACCCTGTGGGTGTAAAAGCCTGATTCAAAGTTATCACCACGCAGCCTGATTGGCTTTTATATTATCCTGACTGTCAATTTATATAAAAAATTTAAAATCAAAGAGATATTTATTTATGTTGTGGTGCTTGTGGGTTCTATTATGTCTAACAACGGAGAGTTTCAGATCAGGGTTAGCATTTAGGAACAAGGTTTTGTACTTGTAAATAGCACAAGAGAATATATAGAGCGAGTGTGTATGTAGCACGTTCAGGGATCTAAACAGTGAGGCTGTGTGTTGTTTTAGACAGTTTTATTGTTCTGATAGCAGATTTTTGTTGGGTGATGATGGGCTTGAGGTAATTTGCAGTGGATGAATGAACCCCATGCATAGATACTGTATGTTGAGATACCACCCTAATTTACAAAAAAGCCTCTAGATTTTTAGCTCCAGCCATTGCATTGCTCTACAACAAATTATTTAAACTCTAAACCTTTCCTGATATTTTGAGAAAAAAAGCAAGAGTAACCTTAGTCCATAAAAGCAGCAATCTCACTGAAGTCAACAATTATAGATCAATATCAATTCTGCCGATTTTGTCTAAAATATTTTAAAGAGTTAATTTACACGCAGCCTTACTCCTATTTATACTTAGTTCTTGCCATAATGGCTTCAGGCCCAAAAAAGGACCAATCATGCTCAGTTAGTATGATTAATTTCATTTATGCAGCTCTTGGAAAAAATGAGTACCTTATTAATTTATTTGTTGACCTACATAAGACGTTTTGATGCTGTAAACACATTAACTTTCTTAAATTGCAACATTACGGAGTAAGAGGTCACTCCCTCCAATACCTACAATCTTACCTCAGTAACAGGCTCCAGTATGTCTATGTGAATGATTCCAATTTTCCCACTCTACCCATTAACACTGGTGTCCCACCAGGCAGTATTCTTCACCCTCTCGTCTTTTTCATCTCTCCCTCTCTTTGCAGCCCATTGCCATCGTGAGGGGGCTTGGTTGGCGGATGCTAGAGTGTGATGCTCCATGGGACAGTGTCCTCTGTCCTTTTGAAGCCTTATGCTCCTGCTGCCTTCTTCACTAATTGTGCTGAATGCTTTTTCCTACTAAGTTAAATTTTTCCTTCCCAAGTCTCCTTTTTAATTGCTATTTCCCAGCGACTTTTTGCTATTCTTCATCATTCTTTTTGATGTTGTCTTCTGTTTGACAGTGGGTTTTAGGTGAGGCACAGTCTCTCGCCCGTAAAACGCAATATCGTGTGGTACCCGATATTGTTGTGCAAAGGGACACTTTTATTATCACTCTTTTCCTTTCTTGCTGAGCCCAGTCTTGACGGACTGATGGTTCTTAACCCTTAAACTGCGCATGGCGTATATATACGCCCTGAGTAACATGTCCCACGGTGCACATGGCATATATATACGCCATAGGGTGCCAGGCCCGATTCAAATGGCCCGCGGCTACACGGGTTCACATTAGCTTCCTCAGGGCTCTTGTAAACAGATGCCATTTTTAAAAAAAATCGTGGGCAATATTCTCAGGTGTGAGAGGCACAGTACCGTTGGAGCAACCAAGGCTGGCGCACGCAGCATGAGCGAGCAGCATTGCTGTTCAGCTTGTGACCACAGTATCGCCGAAAAATGTCAAAATAAATATATAATTGTTATTATTTAGCGATGACAATATTACAGATGACCCGTGACTGTGATATAAATAACCAGGGTTGTGATAATGGCAGGATTGTTGTAATAATTAGCGCTGTAGAAGGAGTGATGCTGAGAGACAGAGGGAGATAGCATCGTTTACTGACTGTGTGGCCACCTGTTATTGTTTACATTCACCATACCAGCTCAGTGGTTTTCTATGGTGAACACAAATGTAGATACTTATATATAATGTGTGTATTAGTGTAATAACAGCAGAAGGATTATGCTGGGAGGAGCCATTTGGGTGACGGAGCTGACGTCGTCTGCACGATTTGTCTAGCTGTTTAGAGGGAGGCCACTATGCTCTTTGGGCGCATTACAAGCTTAGGTGTACAGTTACGGTGCATAAAACATGTAGATATTTATATATAATATGTGTATATAGGGTAATAACACTGCAAACAGTATTGTTGGGGGAGAAAGTTTAGTGCGTGTGACCTTGAATGAGTGAGGGAGCCGCCAGCCGCCAGCTGTGTATAGCGACGACTCTTAGTGCCTGAACTAACTATATCAGCTTAGCTGTACAGTTGTGGTGAACAAAATATATACATACTTATATATAACGTCTGTATATAGTGTAATAACACCACAAATGGTATTGTTGGGGAAGAAAGTTTAGTGT